>SJYA01007742.1:1329-17864 GCA_006410615.1 Neotragus moschatus | reverse complement strand
ATGAGTCATGCTTGCCTCTAAGGATCAGAACAAAGGATTGCTTTTAAAATTTAACTTTTTCTCTTCAGCATATATCTCTGAAATTCAGAAAGGAAGAATATATGCTAAATAAATACTACTTGCCACGCTGGGGAAATGGAAAGAGAAATAGAACCTAGGGTTGGAGAGTCAAAGGGAATCATCAAATATTATTTTCATTGTTTAAAAAGACCCAAAATGAATATAATAAACTATTATTAATTAAGACCCAAAATAAATATAATAAAATGCTGCTGTTGTTGCTGTTTAGTTGCTAAATCGTATTTTTGGGACTCCGTGGACTGTAGCCCGCCAGGTTCCTCTGTTCATGGGATTTTCCAGGTAAGAATCCTGGAGTGGGTTGCCATTTCCTCCTCCAGGGGATCTTTCCAACCCAGGGATCGAACCTGTGTCTTCTGCATTGGCACGTGGATTCTTTACCACTGGGCCACCAAGAAGCCCAATAAAATGTTACTAATTCTCCTTTCTAGGTGGTGGAGATGTAAATGTTTGGTATATTATGTAGTAATTCTTTGGTTTTAATTTCTTTCTTTAAAAAGCAATTTCCCCCCCCCCCTTTGGTCAAGAAAAAGATCAGGATTGGCTTATGGGTTAGCAAGAGACTAAAGATTGAGATTTCATGAGTCTGAATTAAGTGGTTCTTTCTTTCCTCCTTTGGTTCTCTGTTCCTTCATTTCTCAAATATCTATTGAGCTCTAATATGTAAATCCTCCTTGGGAATATGAATATTATCCCTGTTTCTAAAACATTCACTGGAGAGAGAAGTGAAGGAGATGCTCGGTGTCTATGGAGACGTCACTCATGAGGTACACTCACGAGCACTCATGGGGGCTGGGTACATAGGTACTATCATCACATTTCTGTAAATCTGAAACCGTTCCTTTTTACTGGAGTAATAGTTGATGTACAATGCTGTGTTAGTTTCTGTTGTATTTATCTATTCTTTTTTAGATTCTTTTCCATTATAGGTTATTACAAGATTTGAATATAGTTCCCTGTGCTATGCAGTAGGTTCTTGATGTGTATTTTATATACAGTAGTATGTATCTGCTAATCCCAAACTCCTAATATATTCCTCCACCCTCCCCTTTCCCATTTGTAACCATAAATTTGTTTTCAGTGTCTGTGAATCGAAATCTGAACAGGTTATATACTACTGTATATGAGAATCTATAGGTCCATCCATAAATTCCCTGGTGGCTCAGACGGTAAAGCATCTGCCTACAATGCGGGAGACCCGGGTTCAATCCTTGGGTCGGGAAGATCTCCTGGAGAAGGAAATGGCAACCCACTCCATATTCTTGCCTGGAAAATTCCATGGATGGAGAAAACTGCTAGGCTACAGCCCATAGGATCGCAAAGAGTCGGACACGACTGAGCAATTTCACTGTCTATAGGTCCATCCATGTTGCTACAAATGGCATTATTTCATTCTTTTTTATGGCTAACAGTCCACTATATACATGTATCACATCTTTGATATCCATTCATCTGTGGATGGATATTCAGGTTGCTTCTGTATTTTGACTGTTGTAAATAATGCTGCTCTGAACATTAGGGTGCATGTTTCTTTTCGAATTAGTTTTCTTTGTATATATGCCCTAGAGTGAGGTTGCTGGATCATATGGCAGGTCTATTTTTAGTTTTTTAAAAGAACTTCTGGGGGTTCAAGATTGGGAACTCATGTACACCTGAGATGGAAAAAAAAAATTAAAAATTAAAAAAAAAAAATAAAAGAACTTCCATATTGCTCTACATAGTGGCTGCACCAATTGATAGTCCTACCAATAATGTTCTTTACAGCACTGAACTTTATCTCCTGCACCAGTCACATCCACAACTGGGCATTTTTTTCGCTTTGGCTCAGCCTCTTCATTCTTTATGGAGTTATTTCTCTGCTCTTCTCCAGTAGCATATTGGGCACCACTGATCTGGGGGGGGGTTCATCTTTCAGTGTCATATCTTTTCATACTGTTCATACAATTCATGGAGTTCTCAAGACAAGAATACTGAAGTGGCTAACTAGTCCCTTCTCCAATGGACCACATTTTGTCAGAACTCTCCACCATGGCCCATCTGTCTTGGGTGGCCCTACACAGCATAGCTCATGGTTTCATTGAGTTAGACAAGACTGTGATCCATGTGATCAGTTTGGTTAGTTTTTGGTGATTGTGGTTTTCATTCTGTCTGCCCTTNCCCTTCTCCAATGGACCACATTTTGTCAGAACTCTCCACCATGGCCCATCTGTCTTGGGTGGCCCTACACAGCATAGCTCATGGTTTCATTGAGTTAGACAAGACTGTGATCCATGTGATCAGTTTGGTTAGTTTTTGGTGATTGTGGTTTTCATTCTGTCTGCCCTTTGATGGATAAGGATAAGAGGCTTGTGGAAGCTTCCTGATGGGAGGGACTGGCTGTGGGGGAATCTGGGTCTTGTTCTTGAAGAGTTGCAGCTGTGAGCCATGTGTTACACTGGGATCTGTGACCTCTGGAGGAGAGAATTTCAATCCAGGGTCAGCAACAAGGCTTGAATACTTGGAGATTTTTGTGCAGCAAAGTTTTATCAAACTATAACAGAGATAGAGAAAGCTTCTGACACAGACATCAGAAGGAAACAGAAAGAGTGCCCACTTGCTAGGTTTTAGCAAGATGTTTTATGTCTGCTGGTGAGCTGTTAATCAGATAAATGAGACATCTCAAGACTGAGGGAGTGTCCCCAGGCCCCTCTCTCACAATATGCATTTTTGAGATAGAATGGCATGAGATGTCATGCCCCAACCATAAAACAATTGATACAAACACTTATTTGTTGAGCCATTATCAGCCCAAGGTTTGAGAAAAGAAAAGAAATGGTTAATCTTAAGCAGAACTGGTTTTGTTAACAAAAAAGGGGGAAAAAAAATCTGTCACTTGAACTTTATTTTCTCCTGCTGCCTGGGGACCTCTGGCCTTCTGCCTAATACCTTCTCATGTCCCCCTTTTCTTTTAGGAGAATTATCTTGCCTAGGGAATGGGGTGGCATTCTTATCCCATAACTGCTTCCACTGATGAGGGGTGTTGTCCCTAAATTTATGAGGCAGCATATTCTCCTAATCCTAATATTGGGGGTCTCTGACCCAGAGGCCCCAGGTAGTAGCTGGAGGAAGCTGTGGCACTTGTAGGAGTTTGGCCAACTGTTTGTAACTTAAAAGCCTTCATGCAGCTAGAAACAAATCCAGCTACACAGTTACAGATGCATGGAACAAACAGCAAAAACAGAACAATCAGCAAAGTTAAAGTCACCTTATGTCCATAGTTAAGGTACAAAATGTTCCACTAGTCTATTTTAGGATTGTTAGATGTCATCAGATTAAGAGGGGTCACGTAAGATTGTTGGTGTCAAAGGTAGTTGCAGACTTGGAGAAAGTCCTTTCCCTGACGTGGAGATGCCCACCCTGGGAAGCCTTCCACCGATGAGGAGGGGAGCACTCCGCAGACCCAGCGATTAGACCTATTGTGGAATGTGGCTTAGGAATGAGCCAGGACAGGAAGGCGTGGTCTTGAGAGTCAAACAATGGAGTCAGGATTTTTGGAGTCAGCAGATGCAGGGCCACAGAGATTATTGGGCTCATCTAAGAAGTGAAAAGTAAAGTCATGGAGAATAAAGACATAAAAATGACATCACTTAGTCTGAGGGGTCAGTATGCCACTTTTTAACTCAAGTGTGGTATATCCATGAACCAATTCTTGGCACCTTGACAGCTATGAGAGAAGAAAGAGTAACCTGTTAAGGGCCTTCCCAGAGGGGCTTAAGAGATTGCCCCCCTCCCTAGGTCCCAGTGTCTTTATCAGGACCTGAGTTCCTGGCTCAAACAGTGGCTTGCTTGACTCAGAGGCTGAGTCAGGAGTCCCTTCCTGGAGTTCCTGGGGAGAGAGACTCTGGTTTTAAAACCTGTCCAGCCACCACCATGGCTGTTTTCTGCTTCCCATCCCAAACAACAGAACTGCCATCTGTAAATATTTTCATGTCAGAATGATCTAATAGGGTATCCATTAGATCTTCCCAAGCTGTATAGTTTAAGGTTAGAAATGGGGAACAATCGTGATCGGGTGTTTCATTCTTTTCTCAGGAAGGAAAGTGGCAGGATTTAAGTTTTCACAAACTTTAAGCTCAGTTATTGGTCCTTCTAACAACAATGACTGATATTTAAGAAGGAACTGTCTGTCATCCAGATATTAACTTTAGAGCTTAAGATTTCACTGACATCATGAGAAGTTAGTACAGTAAGAATTCGCCCATTAAGACTTAAGAGCTTCGGGTACTATTAAAGCAATAATAGCAATTACTCTTAGACACTGTGGCCGCCGACATGCCACTACATCTAATTCTCTACTCAGGTATCCTGGTGAGGTCCTCGAGGTGGTGTCATAACTCCCTAGGCCATACCTTTTCTTTCAGTGACAAACATATTAAGCTCTGATCCCATGGGCAAGCTCAAAGCAGGAATGCAGGAGATCAGTTTGAAGAGCCTTAAAAGTCATTTGAGTATCTGGAGACCAAATCACCTTGTCAGTTTGGGCTTGTTGAGTTTCAGTTATAAGTTTATATAAAGGCTGGGCAAGTTTCCCATAACCCGGAATCCAAATGCTGCAGTAACCTGTGATGACCCCCAATCCTCTCAATTGTCTTAAGGTCATAGGTAGGGAATAATTTAATATAGGCTTAATTCTCTTGGGCCTATGGCCCTCATCCCTTTGGGTATGATTAGGCCTTCAAATCGATGACCGAACAATACTTGGCTCATTCAGGAATTTCAGACAATAAAGTGTAAGAATTAGGCACCATGGGTGTAAAGGAACCACAGTCTCGTTTATTATTTGTAAATCTTGAACTAGTCTCCATTTATCATTTGACTTTTTTACACCCAAAATAAGAGTGTTGCATGGGCTGTTGCAGGGAATTAATAGCCCCTGCTCCTTTATATGTTCAATGATAGGCTTTAACCCTTCCTTAACCTCGGGCTTTAGAGGATACTGCTTTTGATATGGAAATATGTGAGGGCCTTTGGGCTTGGCAGTGACAGGAATAGCATTTTGGGCTTGACCTACAGTTTTTCCATCATCCCACACTCTAGGATTTACATTTTGTTCAATTAATGGGAAAGAAAGAGGGCTTCATAATCATGAAAACAGAGGCGTTGACCTTGCTCAGGATATCCTTCCCCAAAAGGGGTGAGGGAGACTCTGGCATGATCAGAAACTCGTGTGAAAACAGCACAGAGTCCTAGTTGCAGCTTAGAAGACAACTGATATAATAACATTTGGCTCATCCAGACAGTCCCATTATAGTGGTGGATTGGGGGAAAGTGGGCCAGGGGCTTCAGTAAGCACAGAGTAAGTTGCCCTCGTGTCCAAAGGAAAAAAACTGATTGCCCCCCCACCAACCAGTTAATAATATCTGGGGTTCCTCAGGTGTATTTAGAATGGGAGCTTGTGTGGGCACCTTCAGTCTTGGTTGTCCTGAGAATCCGACCTCTGGGGCCTATGTCTCTGGGGGCAATCTCTCCTGTGTGGTCCTTTGAAAACAGGACATGCAGCCAGGGGTGGCTTAAGAAGCCTGAGGGCAATCCCACTTGAGGTGCCCCCTCCTTTCCACAGTAAGAACAAATCCATCCCTCTCCACCAGGGTCCCTCTGGGCACTGTTTCCAGTCTGTCTCAGAATGCTTCTGACCGCCGTTATTAGGGCTTCAGTCTGTTCCTTGGTCTTTCTCTGCCTCTCTTTCCTCTCCTCATATTCCCTTCCATAATAAACTGTCTGAGTCAGCTGCAACAAATTATCTAAAGACTGATTTGATACATACACTTGTTTTAGTGGCTTATGGCAGATATCTGGAGCCGACTGAGAAACCTATCCTTTAAGATCACTCTTCCTCTTCACTTTCAGGATCAATCTCAGTGAATCTGTGAAGGACTTCTCACAGTCTGTCTAGGAACTTACCAGGTGTTTCCCTCTCTTCCTGTTCTGTGTTTGCCAATTTGGCATAGTTTAAAGTCTTAGCATGTGCTTGCCTGAGTCCTTCGAGAATACATCTGATAAAATGACTCTGACCCCATCTCCCTTTAGCTGTGTTATAGTCCCAGTCTGGTTCTTTTTTTTTTTTTTTAATTTAAATTTATTAATTTTAATTAGAGGCTAACCACTTTACAATATTGTATTGGTTTTGCCATATGCCAACATGAATCTGCCACAGGTGTACTCGTGTTCCCCACCCTGAACCCCTCTCCCACCTCCCTCCCCATCCCATCCCTCTTGAGTCATCCCAGTGCACCAGCCCCGAGCATCCTGTATCATGCACTGATCGTGGACTGGCGATCTGTTTCACATATGATAATATACATGTTTCAATGCCATTCTCCCAAATCATCCCACCTTCACCGTCTCTCACAGAGTCCAAAAGACTGTTCTATACATCTGTGTCTCTTTTGCTGTCTTGCATACAGGATTATCATTACCATCATTCTAAATTCCATATATATGCATTAGTATACTGTATTGGTGTTTTTCTTTCTGGCTTACTTCACTCTGTATAATAGGCTCCAGTTTCATCCACCTCATTAGAACTGATCCAAATGTATTCTTTTTAATGGCTGAGTAATACTCCATCGTGTATATGTACCACAGCTTTCTTATCCATTCATCTGCTAATGGACATCTAGGTTGCTTCCATGTCCTGGCTATTATAAACAGTGCTGCGATGAACATTGGGGTACATGTGTCTCTTTCAATTCTGGTTTCCTTGGTGTGTATGCCCAGCAGTGGGATTGCTGGGTCATATGACAGCCAGTCTGGTTCTATAGTTGGGACCACCTGATTTCCAGTAGGGAGGGTGGCTATCTCATCTTACCTCTTTTCTGCTAATTCATTACCAAGCCGTTCATCTCTATAACTCAATAGCTTTCTCCAAAACTCAAGTTTCTGAGTCAGGAGTTAGCATCTGCCCCAGGATATATATCGCATCCTTTCAAGTAAGGTCATAAAGCAGAGTAACCCCCTTAAAGTCTCTAATGTATTTTTCTGGGCCCTCTAAATAGTCTCCCAGGTCTTCCTTGATTCTTTGTATTTCTTGATAAGAAAAAGGCTCATTAACTCTCATAGATTGATTATGTTTCCTGGTGAGTGCTTCATGGGGAGGCAACATCTTGTTTGGCTGTTCCTCAGCCTGGTGGGCTGCCATCTATGGGGTTGCAAGGAGTTGGACACGACTGAAGCGACTTAGCAGCAGCAGCAGCAGCAGCCTCTTTGGCTGCCCTTCGCATATGATCCCAAGGATAGATAGGAGAAACCTGTTTTTACTTATCTCTTTGTCTCCTGTCCTCCACCTCATCCTGTATGTCACTCTTAGTTTTAGCTGTCTGAGCTTCTTTTACTTCGATTGTCTGAGTTTCACTTGAAACCAGAGTAGTCTGAGGTTATACTGAGACAGCAGTTTGAACTGTTTCTGAGACTGGAGCAGTCTGAAATTCAGTTTGAGTTTCAACCAAGACAGAGGCAGCCCTCCTCTGAGGGGTGCCCTGACTTTCAGTTTGCTCAGCTGGAAGCCCCCGCTATGGGGGTCAAAGTAGGAAGACAGGAGGGAGCTGAAGGTTTCACACCCAAATCTATACCCTTAGGACATAAGTCTGGCATGTCTCGCAGAGAGAAAAAAAGGCAACACATATGCTACTTCTACCCATTTCCCTTGTTTTCTACAGAACTGATCTAATTGTAAGACAATATTCTAATTAAAGATGCTCCAACCCGGCCACTATTCCCCTTCCTCCAATGGATACCATGGCCATGCAGTATCACATAGGAAGATCAGGTGAGTCTTTTTTAAGCCCTGGGAGTCGAATCTATTCCAGTTTTTCAGGACGCAGTTCAAAGGAGTGAGGCTGGAATTGTTAGCTCCCATTTGTAAGAAAGATAAAGCAGTATCCAGCGGCCTTTTCTACCAGCGGTGTCCCTCTCTGCTCTAGGTGGGGGTGGAGACAGGTCTTCCACCTAAACTCCCTTCCCTGGCTGGAGTTAACCTGTCTCTTAGCGATGCAAGTGTCCCACTACCGTCCCTCCCCATTCTACCACCAAGGCAGGATGGAGATGCACCAGGGGTAGACCTAGTGGCGTCCCAGATTGATATCCGGTCCCTTACCATTAAAACCTCTACCTGATTTCTGCTCCTTCTCTGATGCCACCCAAGGTTCAAGAGAGTAGCCTTTGGGAGCGCCCCCCAAGCTAAGACTGCCAGGGGGAACATCCATCTCCTGCATGCCTGTGCATAGTCCTGAGTATATTCCTGACCACAGTAGAACTGGTAAATCATAAAGGACAAACACAAAACTCAAGCTGTCCCTTCTGAGTGTCACCACACCAGTATATGTGATAGCAAAAGAGGTGGTGAAGGGCTAGCCAGTGAGGAAGAAGTGAGCTCTTTCCTTGAGCTCTTAGGGGCCAGTCCTTCTAAAGTCACCAGAAAGCCTCCTCTGGTCCACTAAGAGCTAGTGTTACCAAAGGAAGAAGCTCATTGCACTTCCAGCCTCACCAGATCCTGGGATTCCTGATCTGTGTCCTCAGAAGTCTCATGGTCACCAGCAGGACTCCCATCCACATAGATCGGAGGCACAGCCATGATAAAGACTTGCTTTGAGGTCACTAGTCCCTGAGTCAGGCAGCTAAGAGAGTGCCTTCTAGCCTGAGAGGCTTTCTGGGAGCTAGTAAAGTACTGTAGGAAGTGTGTTTACTAGGAGAACAAAGAACTAGAACTCCAAGCATCCTTACCTTGTCTTGAGGATCCCAGATGAGGCCCCAAGATGAATGGTTGCTGCTCCAAGCTGTGTGTTATACCAGGATTTGTGACCTCCAGAGGAGAGGATTTCAATCCGGGGTCAGAGACAAGGCTTGACTACTTGGAGCTTTTTGTGTAGCAAAGTTTTATTAAAGTATAATATAGATAGAGAAAGCTTCTGACAGAGACACCAGAAGGAGACAGAAAGAGTGTCCCCTTGCTAGTTTTAAGCAAGGCATTTTATGTCTATTAGGGAGCTTCTAATCAGATAAAAGAAACATCTCCAGGCTGAGAGAGTTCCACCAGGCCCTTCTCCCACAATATGCATTTTTGAGATAGAATGGCACGATGTCATCCCCAGCCATAAAACAATTGACATGAACTTTGGTTTGTTGAGCCATTATAAGCCCAAGGTTTGAGGAAAAAAAAAAAAAAAAAAGCCCAAGGTTTGAAAAAAAAAAAAAAAGGTTAGTCTTAAGCAGAGCTGGTTTTGTCAACAGAGATGGGGAAAAAAAAGTCTGCCACTTGTAGTTTATTTCCTCCTGCCACTTGGGGACCTCTGGCCTTCCTTGCTGTTACCCTCTCAATTCCACAAATAAGGGATATCACAGGATATTTCTCCTTCTTTGTCTGATTTATTCACTATGACAGTCTCTAGACCCATCCAGGTTGTTACAGATGCATTATTTCATTATTTTTAATGGGTGAGTAATATTTCATTATATATATGTACCACATCTTCTTTATTCACCCTTCTGTTGATGGACATTTAGTTTGATTCCGTGTCTTGGCTTCCATGTCTGCAGTTCATGGGGTAGGAGTGAGTGGGACATGACCAGGCAACTGAACAACATGTCTTGGCTATTGTACACAGACCCGCAATGAACCCTGGGGTTCAAGGATCCTTTCTGATCATGTCCACGAGTGGGACTGCAGGGTCATAAGATAGCCCCAGAGGTTTCATCTTGTTCTTTCATTTGAAACATACTCCTTAGCCTTCTCTCACTTTCTCCCTTTGCCCCTGTGAAAGTGGTTGAAACAGTAACCATCCCCAGTCCTGAAGGCAAGTCCTTGTTGGGAGTGTCTATATACTGTCTATGTGAGCCCATTTGCTTTAGTTGGGAATGGTTCTAGAGTGAGCTTGGAGTGGATCTTCCCCCTGGTACACTGGCAGCTGCTGCCTCAGTGGGAAGTTGAGCTAGATTCAGAGGAGTTAGACCCAGAGCCAGATGTGGCTGGGGCTTTTCCTAGACTCCATGAAATCGTCATTCTAACGGTGTCTGATGCTTTTGAATTGTGGTACTGGAGAAGATGCTTGAGAGTCCCTTGGACAGCAAGAAGATACTGCATTATAACATTTGCAAAGACAATAGCTCTGCTGTCTTGTTAGGACCAAATCCACATTGCAGAGACAGCTAAAAACAGAGCAAAGATGCTACCTAAAGGATGACACCATCCACAGTCTAGGAAAAATACTCACTTTGCTATACAGTGGGGAGTCCCTGGTGGCTCAGTGGTAAAGAATCTGCCTGCCCATAAAGGAAACATAGGTTTGATCCCTGGGTTGGGAAGATCCCCTGGAGAAGGAAATGGCAACCTCCTCCAGTATTCTTGCCTGGGAAATCCCATGGACAGAGGAGCCTGGCAGACTACAGTCCATGGGGTCATAGAGTCAGAAAGGACTGAGCGACTATAACAACAACAGCAAAATCAACTATACTGCAGTTAAGAAAATGAAAATGATCTGAATGCATGTACCTGAAAAAAGACTCATATGCATCATACATGCTCAATTCCTGCAAACAGTCCTTGAATGTTTAATGAGAGGTGACATGCAAATGAAAAAGAAACACAAGAAAAGGTGCTCAACATTGTAAAAACCACAATGAAATACCTCTTTTCCCCATGCAAATGGCTAAAAGTCAAAATACTGATAATATCAAGTGGTGTTCAGGAAGTGGAGGAAGTGAAACTCTTCAGTGTTCTTGGGTTATTGCAAACTATTGCAAACATTTTAGAGTTTTGTCAGTTTCTTTTAAAGTGGATCATTAACATATGACCTAGCAATTACACCCAAGGTATTTACCCAAGAAAAATGAGACATGTGGCCACACAAACACAAATATTATATTAGAATGATCTTTATTCATGGAGAAAAATGGAAATAATTCAAATAGACATCAATAGGAACACGGATAAACAAATTGTGATATACAGTAGTGTGAAATGGTACTTAGCAATAAAAAGGCACAGACTAGCAACATATGCATGAAATGGATGAATCCTAAAATCATGATGAGAGAAACATGGCAGATACCAGGAGTACATAGTATATTATTCCATGTATATGGGTTTTAAGAACTGACAGAATTAATCTGTTGCTATAGAAATCAGAATAATTGTTTCTGGGGTGGAAGACTGGGGATAAATGATTGAAAGGATTATGTGGGAACTTTCAGGAATAATGCAAATACTCCATATCTTGATTTGATTGATATAGTTGACAGATATACAAGCAGGAGATTTGGGTTCAAAACTGGGTTGGGAAGATTCCCTGGGGAAGGAAATGGCAGTCCACTCTATTATTCTTGCCTGGGAAATTCCATGGATGGAGGAGCTTGGTAGGCTACAGTCCATGGGGTTGCAAAGAGTTAGACACAACTTAGAAACTAACCACCACCAACAAATGCATGTAAATACATTTGGAAACTCACCTGATTTAAGATCTACATGTCTCTGTGTAAAATAATTGAAAACAATATTCTTAATTACTTGCAAATGACACTGCAACACTATACAAAATATTACTCAACCTAAGCGTACATTCTGCCAACAATTCTCCTATAGGATAAATCAGTTCTCATGGATGATTGAGTCATATGGCTAATTCTTTCTCCAGGTTGATTGGGAGGATGATATGGAAGAACTTGTCACATTCAGACTGAAGTATTGCCTCTTTTCTCCAAAAAGTGGGATGACTTCTCCATCTCCATGTGTGAATTTGTGGGAGAGACAGAAATATAATTAATGCTGAAATATTCCTGAAAGTAATTTTTGAAATCATTTGATGGGAACTTCCTGACAAAATGATGAGATTCATATTGAAGCATGGATCCCCGGGCCAGTCTGAGTGTTTTTCTTCCAGGCTTAGTGTACTTAATTTTGTTTTTTGTATCTCAGAAAGTTGAAGATATGAAACTAAGCATAAGATGATGAAGTCTGGCCCCCTTAACTCACCTATGAGGAGACTGACCTCAAATTCACATCCAAATTAATTTTGGAAGTAGGTCTAAAACCAAGGTCTCATACTCTTACATCTCACCTAAACTCATTTATCCCTCCATTCATTTTCCTTCATCATTATCAAGTAAAAGAAGAAAGGTGTTTTGTAATGTCTATCACTTTCTTCAAGTACTATTTTGCCTATGCCAACAGTCCTTAAATTATGTCTTAAAAACAAACAAACAAACAAACAAAAAACAGTGTTCTAAAAAATGTAGACGTTTTCTGCAGGAAAAAAAAAAAAATCCTGGCTAAAGATGTTTGGCAAGTCCTGAGTTCTGTGGCCTCTTTGAAGGTTTACAAAGCACAGGCCTGGTTACGGCTCAGAGCATACCAGCAGTGAAACACCTGTTTGGCAACTTGTGGAACTCAGAAACAAGGAAATCTTAGTTAGAGTGTAACATAAATAAGAAAGAGTTTCATTCACATTTTGTAACTCGAAGGTTTGGACTCAGATTGCTGTTGTTATTTGGTTGCTAAATTGTGTCCAGCTCTTTTGGGACCCCACTGACTATATAGCCTGCCAGGCTCCTGTGTCCATGGGAATTCCCAGGTGAGGATACTGGAGTGGTTTGCCATTTCCTTCTCCGGGGGATCTTCCTGAGCCAGGGATCTAACCCGCATCTCCCTGTGCTTTGGCAGGCAGGTTCTTTACCACTGAGCCATCAGGAAAGCCCTTGCACTCAGAAACCAATAATCCCAGAAAAGCAAAATCTTCCACTGTGCAGATTATATGTGGGTAAGTATGCTATTACCCCACCCTAGAGATGCTCAGTGTCAGATATTGCACAGTAAGCTGAGACAGAGATGCTAACAGGTTCCTGCACCAAGAATCAATGTGTGGTCCACTCACACTATTGGGGGAGGGGCGGACCCAACTGCTGGCTGGTTTGAAGAGAATAATTCAAATTAGGAAACAGCATGGACTAGGAGGAAATCATCTTACCATGTGGGTTTGGCTGGTAGAGCTGGACAGGATGTAGCTGTCAGACTCCGTCTTTTTATTCATCCTCCTAAACCACTTTACGTACTCATCTCGCACCTGAAAAAGATGGTAAACAAAAATCTTGCATTCTAATGCTTTCTGGTTTTATGCACGGATGCTACAAAAAATAGTACTTTTCCCCATTTTTATTTGCAGATGGTCCATAGAGGCTATATCAGATAGATTGATCTATGAGTGGCTGTGTGTTAGTTGCTCAGTCATGTCCAACTCTTTGTGATCCCATGTACTGTAGCCCACTGGGTTCCTCTGTCCATAGAATTCTTCAGGCAAGAATACTGGAGTGGATTGCCATGCCCGTCTTCGGGGGGGGGGGGTCTTCCCAGCACAGGAATCAACCCCAGGTCTCCTGGATTGCTGGCAGACTCTTTATCATCTGATCCACCAGGGAGGCCCCATGAATGATTACAGAGATATTATTTGTGGATCAGCCTATGCATCTTTATGCTAATGATAACACAGCATTTATATTATCCTTAAGAGCACGAGCAGTTTTCTGTAACCACTGAGAACTGCCTCCTCCTCTCAGTGTTGTTGATGTTCAGTTGCTAAGTCTTATCCCACTCTTTGACACCCCATGGACTGCAGCACACCTGGTTTCCCTGTCCTTCAGTATCTCCTGGGATTTGCTCAAACTTACATCCATTGAGTCGATGATGCCATCCAACTACCACATCCTCTGTTGCCCCTTTCTCTCCCTGCCCTCAATTTTCCCCAGTATCATGGTCTTCCAATGAGTTGGCTCTTTGCATCAGGTGCCAAAGTATTGGAGCTTCAGCTTCAGCATCAGTCCACTGTATATCAGTTCCAATGTATATTCAGGGTTGATTTCCTTTAGAATTGACTGGTTTGATCTCCTTGCTGTCCAAGGAACTCTCCAGCACCACAGTTTGAAGCATCAATTCTTCAGTGGTCAGCCTTCTTTATGGTTCAACTCTTACATTTATACCTGACTACATGTCTCTCTGAGATCCATACAGCCCCACTGGAGTGAAACCTAGCAATATCTGTCTATTTACCAAGTCAGAATGCAGTGCAAAATCACTGCTTAAAAAGTCTGTGTGGTCTGGCCAATGCTGGCGCCTGGATCATCATTACCACTACATTCTCCTACACTCAGAGCACTGCCCTCACTACACATCTTTGGGTTCTGGAACTGGCAAGGGTTTCCACATAAGCTTTATTTCTTTGGCTGGTTGTCTCCTACCCACCTTAATTAAGCCCCTCACTGTCAAGTTTAATATCTCCCTAACAGTTTTCCCCACGGTGCAATTCACAGTTGGTTATTCATGTCTAATGATGTTGTTTCCAATTTCTGATTTCTTCACTGTTCAGAAAGCAGCCCTTGCATCCCCCAGAGCCAAGCAAGTAATAATCATTAACATATAATATGAATAGTAAGAAATGGAAACCACTGTCCCCCAGACTTTAGTTTTGCTGCTGTCAGACCCCATATTCGTGATCTGAGAAGAATGGGGATGCTACCATCCAATACTCATTACAGATTCATGAGTTGGGAAACTGGAAAATTGGAAAACGGAGACTTGAACTCTCAAAGGGGAATCAAGATGGTGGAGTGGTAGGATGTGAAACTCACCTTGTCCCACAAATACATAAAAAATTCTTCTACAAACAGGGGCTTGAACTCTTGGACTCAGTAGAGAATGGCAGGCTTGGGGAAAATGGGAACATATCAGGCAGGAGGGCATCATGTGGGAGAGAAGGGCTAGCCAGGTAAATGCATGAGAGGACCCCAGCTGGGAGCTTGGGGGAAGACAGGATGGGTCCTGTTACCTGCTGGTTGAGGAGGCAGTGGACCAGGAAGATGTAGACTCCCTGTAAGACATTGGTGATGGTGAAAGCATAGGCGATGATGGATCTGAGGGGTTCCTTTATCAGTTCAGCGAGAAAGAAGCCAAGGCACCAGGAACAGCCCAAGAGGAAGAGCTGAGCAATGGCTTTAAATGTCAGCATCCTGTTAAAACCAAGAAGGACAGTCACCAACCCACCACCTTCTCTCTTGAATAGTATGTTGTCCTGCCTTCAGGCCCCATATGCCTTCCTCTCCAGTTGTTATTTAGTTGCTAAGTCTTATCTGACTCTTTGCAACCCCATGGACTGTAGCTTCCAGGCTCCTCTGTCCATGGGATTTTCCAGGCAAGAATACTGGAGTGGGTTGCCATTTCCCTTTCCAGGGGATCTTCCCAACCCAGGGATTGAGCCTAGATCTCCTGTACTGGCAGGCAGATTCTTTACCACTGAGCCACCTGGGAAGCCTATTCTCTCCAGTTACTGGTGAAATTTTCTCAAGCCAAGATGGACTTGGAGAAACTGTGGTTGTGAGTGCAATATTTGGAAGTAATGCTATCATTTTCATTGTAAAAACTTTAATAATAGATGAGCATGAGGTTATTCCATGGGTGTTTTCCTCTAATATGAATGTTTATAACTGGAATGATATTTTGTTGTGGTGGTGGTTGTTTAGTTGCTAAGTCGTGTCCAACTCTTGTGATCCAATGGACTGTAGCCCATCAGGCTCCAGTGTCTGTGGGATTTTCCAGGTAAGAATACTAGAGTGGGCTGTCATTTCCTTCTCCAGGAATGGTATTTTACCGTTACTTATTTTAATGCAGCAGGATACACATAACACAAATTTACTACCACTACGTTTAAACATACAGTTCATAGACATTAAATACATTCACACTGTTGTACTACCAGCAACACTATCTTTCTACTGAGCTTTTTTTAACCCTGAAAAACTGAAACTGTATCCATTAAACAATAAGTACCCATTTCTTCATACTCTCATCCCGTGGCAACATCAATTCTACTTTCTGGTTCTATGAATCTTCTCATTAATTTCAAGGTTTCAAATACATATGATTGTAAGGGTGATTCTCATTTGACAGTGGTTCCTAACAAGGCAGGCAGCTCTCTACAGATGCCTGTTGAGGGGCTTCCCAGGAGACTCAGGAGGTAAACAATCTGCCTGCTGATGCAGGGGATGTGGATTTGATCGCTGGGTTGGGAAGATTCCCTGGAGGAGGAAATAGCAACCCACACCAGTATTCTTGTCTGGGAAACCCCATGGATAGAGGGGCCTGGTGGGCTACTGTCCATGAGGTCACAAAGCATTGGACACCACTTAGCAACTAAGCATGCATGCATGCTTGAAAAAGCAATCCTTTAGAACTGCTAAGCCCATTAAACTGTCTAAACCCATTTTACCTTGTGTTTTGTATCTTGGACACATCTTTATTGAGGGAAGAAAGTCGATCTCTCAAAATCCACAAGGTTATCGAATAAAAGATTAAGTTTATCTGAAAGAAAAAAAATAAGATACTAATTGTGGACCAATATACAGAGTCAGGTTTTTTTTTTTTTTTTTTTTTTTTTTTTTTTTTT
>SJYA01007741.1:0-17413 GCA_006410615.1 Neotragus moschatus | reverse complement strand
GGCCGAGGAGTGGGAGCTGTTTCTTTTCCCCTGAGGCTGTCGAGGAGTACTTTCAGAGAGGGTCATTTGAGATAGACTGTACAATAGGAGTAGGTATTTTCCAGGCAGCGAGAGGTCGCAGGTGGGCCCAGGCTGTCCCTGCTGCCGGTCTCAGCCGCCTGTACCCCAGCCCTGACCCTCCTGCCGCTCCCTGACCCTCCGCTGCTCTTGGCCAGCAGGAGAGCAACAACATGGTGGTGCCCGCCATGCAGCTGGCCAGTAAGATCCCAGACATGTCGGTGCAGCTATGGTCGTCGGCCCTGCTCAGAGGTGAGGCGGAGGTTGAGGGGGTCTGCATAGTCTGGTTCTGACTCTCTGGGACCCACAGGGATAGTTCTTGGCATCTGCTTGGGCAGTGAACCCTGGCACTTGGCCTCGGTCTCCTTCCCATGAATGGGGACGGCAGCCATCCTTGTCCAACAGAATGAGCCAAGGTGCTCTGGGCACAGAGGGCACTCAGCAGCTGTCACTGCTGTTCTCCCACTTACAGATTGTGAAACCAGGGCCCACAGACTACCCAGGGTCCTGGTGAGGAGGTGGAGGGCCGGCTGTTCTCATCAGCAGTGGACTTGATGCACTCATTCCGCCCTCCTGCCTCAGAAGTAGACACTAGGTCCCCTGCTCCCTGCAGGCTCCCGGGTGCCCACAGCTGGCCTGGAAATCCCTGGGAGAGCCACATCCAAGGGAGCCCAAAGACTTTCACTGCCCTCCCAGCCCTCATATTTGCCCCTGTGGGCCTCGCTGTTCATCCACCTCCAAGGACATAAGACTCAGAAACTCGGCTGTTGGCAGGTGGGCTCTGCTGACCGTGACACAGGGTTCAGAGCAGGTGACATGCCAGGCACACAGGAATCCACTGGTGGAGCTGGGGTTTGACTTCAGGGCTCTACCCACGCCTGAGGGGAGGCCGTGGGACTGTGGCAGGCCAAAACAGGCCCATCCTTTGCATGTACCCCCACCCCCCCACCCCCAGACCTGAATAAAGCCTGTGGGAATGCCATGGATGCCCACGAAGCCGCCCAGATGCACCAGAACTTCTCGCAGCAGCTACTCCAAGACCACATTGAGGCCTGCAGCCTCCCTGAGCACAACCTCATCACGGTACGGGCACAGGGTCGGGGAGGCAGAATGAGGGTGCTGGGTGGCTCCTTGGGGCCAGCTCACCCAACCTGCAGCCCCTGGGGACACGCTTCCTGAGGAAGGAAGCACACCCTTGGCCACTGTCTCCTTGTGCCTCTCCAACAAACCCTAACCCAGCCTGGCCTCAGGAGCCCCCTTGCATGGTCAGGAGAGCTCCCACCCAAGTGGGTGATGCAGGCTGCTTCCTGGGGGCCCTGACCAGCCTGAGGAGGGCAACATTCCAGGCACAGACATGCGGCCCAGAACCCCCCTACTGCTCACTAGGAAGGACCTCACCTGTGTGTTCTCTTTCCCCACAGTGGACAGACGGCCCGCCCCCCGTGCAGTTCCAAGCTCAGAATGGACCAAACACCAGCCTGGCCAGCCTCCTGTGAGACCCCTGGACGGGGCCTCTCAGCTTCTCCAAGTCTCCGTGAGGGCCTGGTGTGTCCCTGACTTCCACCCAGATGGCACTTGAGCTTTCCCTGGAGACGTGGTGGCGTGGCTGTCTTCAGACTTCTTTCCTGACTGTCTCCAGAGCAGCCTCGGCCTGTGGGGAGCATGGAGGGCTGATTCCTGTCCTCCCAGGACGGGCCAGCTGGCCGTTCTTGCCAGGTACCAGGAGTCCGAGTGCCGTGGCTGCCCATGGGATGCTGGAGCTGACTTTGCAGAGCCATCCTTCAAAGTGGATTTGAACTGCTGGTCCTGCTTCCGTGTCTGAGTCGTATCTTCAAGAGAGTGTCTTGCTAGGGAAGCGGGTGTTGGCCGTCAGCCCGGTCCTGATGCTGCATGCATGGGTGGTTGGTGCCACCGAGGTACCACATGACTTCCACAGGCCTCCTTGCTGGGCCAGAGGGTTTCCTCTGCTCATGGCAGCTTCCTGCACCCAGAGGCAAGATGCCAATGTCTGAGCCACAGTTGGAGGGAAGGAAGTGATGGTGCCTATCAGGGACGGAAATGCTTGTCTCACCCCAGTGCTTTTCCTGGCTTGCCTTTCTGATCAGCATCCATCCTTTTGGCAGCTGGGGCCTCTAGCTAGGGGCCCTGGGGGACCCAGGAACTTGCCTTCTGAGCATCTGCAGCTTGACTGGGCTCACTGTCCGGCTGTGGGAGTGCACCTGCTGGTGTTGATCTATGTGTGTGCCTGTGTGTTGCTTCCCAGCCAGAGCTGGTGCTTGGAGCTGAGACTCCTGTGTGTGTATCAGCCGCCTTCTGCCTGTCAGAGTCCACAGTGCAGGGCGGGAGGGGCCTTTCTCAGCCCAGCTCGGCTCTACCACCTTGCAGGCAGCCATTCCCTTGGTACCCTGCCCTGTTTTTAGAGGGGAGGAGAAGGAGACCTACCTGCCTTGGGTCTCGGGACAGCATTGTAACCTCTTCCTGAGCTGGACCCCAGGAGGCTCTGCCAGGCCCAGACAGCCTTTTTGGTTCTGTGCTCCTCTTGAATAGTCAAGGAGATGCCCAGGGTGACGGTGACATTGGGGGCCGTCACGGCAGCAGCCCGGCCCCATTTGGCTTCCAGTGCCTGAGAGAGTCTCTCTGATGAGGTTGGTGTGTGGTTTTGCTAGTTATGACTGCTTGTTGGTTCAAGTCTTGGTACCCAACACTGTGAAAGCTGCTTCTCAAAGCCTCAGTGTCTGTGACGAAAGGAATGTTGGGATTGCTCAGGTCAGCTGCTTGGGCCCCAAGGCCTGGGTGTGCCTTAGCCACTAGCAGGGCTGTCAAGAGACCTCCTTGTCCTGGGTCACTGCCCACATCGGGCCCTGCCACCCTCTTAGAGGCCAGCAACAGGCATGCAAGTAAGCTACTGAATGAAGGGACAGGCTGGCCAAGTTTTGTTCGAAAAGGCCCCACCCTCGTTGTGTCATCCTGGGCCACTCGAGCCCAACCCTGCCCCGTGCTTCTCGGGGCTGCCCCTGGGTCTCCGAGGCCTGCAGAGGTGGTCTGCTGCCTGTTCGTGAGCTGTCCCCATCCCCTCTTCCTCCACTTCTGACGGTCCCCCCCCCCCGCCCCCGCACAGGTCCTCTCTTCCACCAAAGGGACAGAGGACCTGTCTCGCTACAGGTTGCGCCTGCTAGCCTGGACTCCACACTGTGCAGCCTCTCCAGACCCACATTTCTTCAGTCCTGCTTTACATTTTTTGAGTATTTATTTAAATCTTTCTTTGCTTCTAGGGNCTGACGGCCCCCCCCCCCCCGCCCCCGCACAGGTCCTCTCTTCTACCAAAGGGACAGAGGACCTGTCTCGCTACAGGTTGCGCCTGCTAGCCTGGACTCCACACTGTGCAGCCTCTCCAGACCCACATTTCTTCAGTCCTGCTTTACATTTTTTGAGTATTTATTTAAATCTTTCTTTGCTTCTAGGGCATTTGTATGTATAGCAGTTGAAATAAGAACCTCAAAACTTAATGTCTTGTCCTGATGTTGAAGTGCTTTTAGTGACCACTTTGTTATCTATATATATGTAAAGTTAAAGATAAGTTCTTAAGTTTACAGGTAAAAATTGAGTACTCGATATTTAATATTCCGCTCTAGCTTTATGCATGTACATGCATGCGTGCAAGCTTTGAACTTCCCCTTCACTGCAGCACCTTTAGCTACATAAAGCTGTTTGTAAATACCCTCCTGTAAGTCCAGATTCAGTGCCTCATGGTTTCTCAATCATAGAATTTAAGACAGACTGCACACAAGCCCCAGAGATATATTACAGCCAGTGTCATACAGCTGGGTGTTCAGAAAAAAAACAAAAACTCCAAACTTTAAGCATACAGGGAGGGGGGTGTGTGTGAGGGCGTAGCAGAAAGATTGCTCTTGGCAGGTTAATCATTGAAAGCTGTTCAGACTCCCTTTTGTGTGCCTCTCGCTTCCTCCTGTCAGTGACGGTGGCCCTCAGGTCCTGCGGCTCTGAGGATGCTGGTCCAGGAGGTGCCGGTTCCCTCTCAGACACATAGTTGAATCCCCACAGTCACCCATGGGGGAGGCCAGGCCCCACCCCTGGGGTAAGCACTCCCTGCCCCACTTACTGGGAACACAGGCAGGGAACTCAGAAAGGGCTGCCTGGCACAGGGGGTAAAATGCATCGTCTTTGTTTCCCTAAAGGGTTATTAATGTATGTTGGGCATACTGTCTTTTAATGGATTTTCAGTGTCTTAAGTTTTTAGCAGCCTGTATTTTCAGCTGGTGCTTTTAATCACGAAAAAAAACTTTTTTTTTTAATACAAAGCATTGTTTAAAAGAGCCGTAGAACAGAGCATCTTGTTTGTAGATTTCTTTTCCTGTGTATTCAAAGTAAAATAAGTTGCAGGAGCCCTCACTCACTGTGTCTTTGTTGTGCCGTGCGCCCCTCACATGTGCCCTGGTGAAGACTCCAAGCTTCCACGGCCAGCCGGCGGGGCCACAAGGCCTTCTGCTGTAACCTACAGGGCATGAGAATGCAGAGCCCCAGACCCTGCACGGAGGAGCTGGGGGAAACCCGCATCTCCTCCCCCTCTAATGAGGATATTCCTCAGTCCAGCCCTTCTCCAAGGAAGGGAGCCGCTGAGATGTGACAGGCACAGCCCACAGCCCTGCCTGTTCCTGGCTCTGCCACAGACCAGACTTCTTGCGTTCCCAGTGTTCTGTTTCCTGCGTTCTTAGAAGACACACAGGTCTGCCTTCATGTACCTGGGGGTTTTGTTTTTCCTTTTTGAGGTGAAAGTCAAGTAGAATGTAACGTCTGCAATTCAGTGGCATTCAGTACATTTACTGTGTACAACCAGCACCTCTGTCTAGTCCCAGAACATTTTCATCACCACAAAAGGAGACCCCCATCTCCGTTAGCAGTCATTCCCATTCTCTTTCCCCAGTCTCTGACAACTAATCTACTTTCAGTCACTATGGATTTGATTGATCTGGCTGCTTTTGCTCAGCTTCATGTCTTCAAGGTTTTTCTACATGAGAGCAGGTATCCTTGCTTCATTTCTTTTTATGGCTAGATAGTAGTCTGTTGGATGATGGATGGACCACATTTTATCCAGTCACCATTGATGGGCTTTGGGCTGCTGCCCCCTTGTGGCTGTTGTGAGTAGTGCTGCTATGGACGCATGTGTGCATTTATTTTGGCATGTGTTTGCAGTTCTCTTGGGTTGTGCCCTGCTTTTAATACACATGGATAGGACCATCCTGCCACCCGTGGTGTATCAAGGCCCTTGTGTTGCTCTCATCCCTGTGCCCTGAGAGGATGCCCAGGTGGCCTTGACTTTTTAAGGGCACTTCTGAAGATGCTTTTGGGCCACAGTCCCCAGGCAAAATTGCTGGCCACTGGATGTGTGAGTGATTCGACACAATGCAGAGAACACACTTGGGAAGCAGATGATAGGAACTCAGCCAGGAGGCATCCACAGGGCTGAGGGGAGGACAGGAATGGACCTCAGAGGCTAGCAGGTGGCCAGGACAGCTGGCCCAAGGACCAAATACCTGGGAAAGGCATCATTACTAGTCCTCGATAACACTCATACCTAAGTCCTCAGAAATCCTGCCGGTCACTCTGCCCATTCCTGGCCATCTTCACCTGCCTGAGGCCCAGTCACATCTCCCATCTGGAGGCTCCTCCCTGAATGGTCCCAAAATATTCTGTGCTTACTCGCACCTGTCCCCTTGCAAGGAGTACTCTTCTTGTGGTTCCTGGGTTTCACTGGGGAATGTTTTGGCCCAAGCCTGGTGTAGAGTACGTGGGTCCATGGGACAGCCCAGAGGGAAGGACACATGGGCCATCCCTAGGCAGGTCCAGCAGATGCCACTGTGGACACCTGCCCACGACGTGCAGGTGTCAGCATCCGCAGTCACTGTGGCCAGGTACCTGCTGGCCTGCACCTTAGAGGGAGCCTGGACCTCACACCCACTGGCTGATGGGCTCCTGCGGGCCTGGGGGTTTGAAGTATTCCTCATGTGTATTGGCTCCCTCTTTGGTCTCCTTGAACTCTTTGAGTTTCTATTTCCCCACAAAGAAAGCTATTTGGGGAGATTCGTGCCATGTTTCCATCCAGCACCTCACATTGCTTCTTCCTTTTGAACCACACCGCCTTCTTTCCCTAATAGAATCCCAGTCAGCTCAGAAGTACCAAGTGGAGCCTGACACCTGCGAAGGGTCTGAGAAGGGGAGGGGTCGTCGCTGACAAGTTTAAAAGTATTTTACTACAAATTCATGCTCATGTGGTGGGATTACAATGCAGTTGGTCGGGAAAAAAGGAAATGATTCATTTCTATGTGAATTAGGTTTTCTTAGCACTTTGATATCTTTTGATACTTTTTTCAAGGACTGGAAAATAAAAGGACTATTGTATAGTCACTAAGTTGGGTCCTGACTCCTTGTGACCTCATGGACTGTAGCCCTGCAGTCCATGGGATTTCCCAGGCAAGAATACTGGAGTGAGTTGCCATTTCCTTCTTCAGGGGATCTTCTTGACCCAGGGTGCGAACTCACATCTCCTTTACTGGCAGGCAGATTCTTTACCACTGAGCCGCCAGGGAAGCCTAAAGGGACTGTTACGGTGATGCTTTATGAAAAATGTAACGCTCAATGAACTATGACTGCTACAACAAACGTAGTTTTTAAACTTGTAACATTCTTACACTAAGTCAGAACTTCCCTGTATGAAGAAAAGCTCTCTGAAATAGATCCTTAGAAGTGGGGCCGCTTGGTCAGTGTGTGTTTGTTTTGCTTTGAATGTTTCTAACTACAATTCGGAATGTCATGTGTCTGCACAACTTGATGTTCAGGCTCTGTCTGCTGGTAGGTAAGCTCTGCCCAGAGCGAGTGTCTGAGTGGCCTTGGAGGATGGCCTGCTACTGAACACAGGGTTCTGAACAATGACACTCCCCTAAAGGGTTAAATACGAGCTGCTCAGAAGTAACGTGAACCGGAAGTAAATCTCTCGCCTCTTCTCGGTGTCACCTGCTGCCAGTGGCCTGGTCTGTTCCAGCCTTGGCCACCAGGGGGCGGGGACACCCCAGTCAGTGGGCCCACCAGGCAGGGCAAGCAAGCTGGGAAAGCTGGTCTGGGTGTCACCAGACCTCAGTGTAGCCTAGCTCTGTCCTCGTCTGCAAGGGTGTGGGCTGACCTTTACCTCAGGGCTGTTCAGTTCCCCTCCTGTAACACGCACTTTGGAGAAGCTGATCCTCATGGTTCTCTAGGTGTCAGCTACACCATTCATTCATTCATTTACTCACCAAACATTGGCACCAACTGGGGAGGCAGCAGGAGCCACATCAAAGTGCCTGCCCTCAGGGAGTGGACAGTCTACCAGCAGCTCTGTGATGGACCTCAGATAGGAGCAAGTGCTGTGTTGCCTGTGAGAGAAGTAGCATACTGCAGGATGGGGCAAGCAGGGGACCTGGGGGGTAGTGGAGCTCTGTGACAGGACAAAGGGAAGCCTTCCTCTCAGCCAGCCAGTCAGCTGGGCAGGCCGATGACGTTTCCAGCTTCTGCTACACAGCCACTGAGACTGCGGGGAGGGAATGGATGGCCCTCACTTCTGGACACTCCAGACAGGATTGTCCATGGGCCTCTGGGCTGCCTGTGGCATTCTGGAGGGCAGGGGCTGCCGCACGTGCCCACCACCTCAAGTCCAGCCAAGGCCTGGGTCATGTCCAGGAGGACACTGATGGATGGGGAAAGTACCTGAGCCCTCTTGTCCAGTGGAGAGACTGAATCTCCAGGCCTCTCAGGTTCTTCTTCCCCCAACACATTTGGGCCCACATCCCAGAAGTGAACTCAGATGGGCTGAATGTGAGGCAGGGCCATGGGTCAGACGGTGACTGACGGAGACGGCGTCACCCACCCCCTTGTGTAACACGGACTCCAACAGCAGATAACCAAGGGTCGGAGCCCTCCTGACAGCACCACGAACTAACCAGAGAAGATGCCTCAGAGCTGGGTCCCGAAGTCAGGAACGGAACTGTACGCCTGTTCTGTCTGTCATCTGGCAGAAGGAAGTCCCAGCAGGGCCACACCCAAATCCCTCATTCAGGATCTAGTTTTCCTGAGACCTAAAACCTTTACTTAAGGAGATTACTTTTTCTCCAGGATTATTTGCCCCTCCTTGACTTTTCTGGAACAGCCATAGACCATGCCCGGGGTTGCCTTATGGAACACCCTTATGCCTTGGATGCAGAGTACAGGTGGGTTTTGCACACTGACAGACCCCCAGCGTCAACTTGGACCCCGTGGTGAGACAAGGAGCCCACAGCCACGTCATCTCTCTCTGGATTCTTCCAACCTTGAAACTTTGACTACCTCAGGTCTCACACCCACACCCTCAGTGAGGATGATAGGTTGGTGCTGAACACACTCCCCTCCATTCTCATAACTCTCATGAAAAAGGCCAGAATATATATTTGGTCACCCAAGAAACCTCCCCACACAACCCAATACGTACCTGGATGCAGGGATGTCGAAGGCGTTTTGATCAATGCTGTGTGGGCAGCTACCAAGTTGGGGCACCCAAAGGAATCACCAGTTCAAGGTCACAATTTGGGGCTAAGGTGGATTTTTGAAGCTGGTTAATCCCTCACTCCCAAGCCACACCAGACTCTAAGCTTCATGTCTGACAAGCTCCTCCAAAGGCAGTAGGCTGTGGGGTTGTGTGAAGTGAATTATTCAAACCTGAGCTGACTGCTAGCGGGGACCCTGGCATGTGGAAGATAACTCTCACACTTGGGGATAGGTTTATAACATGGGAGAATTGGTCATTGATCTGAAATTCAAATCTAACTGGGCGTCCTATGTTTTCATTTGCTAAATGTGGCCACCCTGGCGGTTGAATAATAACTTTGAATAAAAGAATGTAGTCATGAAACCAGAGAGCTGGAAGATTACTGAATCCAAACCAGGAATTTTACCAATAGGAAACAGAGCTCACAGAGCCTTGTAGCATGCTTGCTTCTCCCCATCAGAATAAAATCCCACTTCTTCACCAGCCTGCAAACATCAACCGACCTCTCCCACTTAATCCCTGCCCACCAGCTGCCAGTTGTTCTCTGCCGAGCACTGTTCCCCTCCGTCCAGAATGCTCATCCCTGGGCTGAGTCCTTGTTAAGATTCAGATCTCTCTCAGCAAAAGAGACACAGATGTATAGGATGGACTTTTGGACTCTGAGGGAAAAAAAGAGGTGGGGATGATTTGGGAGAATGGCACGGAAACGTGTACTATCATGTAAGAAACGAATCACCAGTCTATGTTCGATACAGGATACAGGATGCTTGGGGCTGGTGCACAGGGATGATCCAGAGAGATGATATGGGAAGGGAGGTGGGAGGGGGTTCAGGATTGGGAACTCATGTACACCCGTGGTGGATTCATGTCAATGTATGGCAAAACCAATACAGTAAAAAAAAAAAAAAAAAAAAAGATTCAGATCTCTCAAATCTACCTGCTCACAAGTCTCCCCACTCCGTCCTGGTCAGAGCCCTTTCCAGTCACTATGTCGCGTCCCCAGTTACTTTTCTTTTTATTGGCTGCTCCACGTGGCATGTGGGATCTTAGTTCCCAGATTAGGGATTGAACCAGCACCCTCTGCAGTGGAAGCACGGAGCCATAATCATTGGACCACCAGGAAAGTCTCCCCAGTTACTTCATCAACATCTTTAAGGGTTGAAATCGCCTTGTTCACCTTGTTGTCAGTCTGTCCCTCCCCACTCGACTTGCTCACCACAGCATCCTGAACTCCAAGACCACAGGCCTGTGATGGCTCCAGTGGAGAACCTGGGCCCTTGCACTGAAATTCTTGCCACAGCCCCACCTACCCCTAAGCTGCAAGCTCCAGGCTGTCTGCTTCATTTGGAACAGGAGTGAAGGTTCCCAGACAGGGGGCACTAGTGACTCCTGCACTAGGAAGAAGATACATTTGTTGCCAGAACTAAGCCAAAGTTGTGATTCCGCCTTGTCTAACCCAAGACGTAGAAATACCCCTACTNCCTACCCCTAAGCTGCAAGCTCCAGGCTGTCTGCTTCATTTGGAACAGGAGTGAAGGTTCCCAGACAGGGGGCACTAGTGACTCCTGCACTAGGAAGAAGATACATTTGTTGCCAGAACTAAGCCAAAGTTGTGATTCCGCCTTGTCTAACCCAAGACGTAGAAATACCCCTACTCCAAGGATCCAGGAACTTTTTCCCCTCAGGCCCCAGTGCAGGGATTTCTAGGGCTTTCTATATGTTGTTGTTC
The DNA here is from genome assembly GCA_006410615.1 of Neotragus moschatus. NCBI lineage: Eukaryota > Metazoa > Chordata > Mammalia > Artiodactyla > Bovidae > Neotragus > Neotragus moschatus. The sequence goes on along the minus strand of SJYA01007741.1, from coordinate 7,058 downwards.
AGTTGCTAAGTCATGTGGGACTCTTTGCAACCATTTCTATCCTGAAGAGCAAGGTTGGGCTAAGGGTGCTCAGTTCTCAGAAACATTCTAGAACAGTCCCAGGTCACTGATTGAGGGGGCAACTTGAAAACTGCCCACCAGAACACTTGCTTTAAAAGATCAGAGTGTATGATGCTGTGTGTGTGGGAAACCAAAGTGGACCCTGTACATCTGCATGTGGAATGGAACCTCTGTGGAAGGACACTCAAGAGACTGGTGACGATAGCGACCTGTAGGGGAGGGGCAGCAGGCCGGAGGGTCAAGGTCAGGGAGAGATGCCTTATGCCTGGTGCCTTTGCCCACTGCTCTAACCCCACAGTGCTCAGCCCTCCTTAGGGGCCCATCAGGTGTTTGTGGAATAAATGAATATACCAGTGAATGAGGGAACTTTTGAAAGGTTATTTGTCCAAAAGAACAAAATAAGACAGAGACACTAAGTATGCTCTTTCATTCCATCCGCACTGCTCATCCTACTACCACCCAATGCCAGCCCCATGCCCGCCACAGAGGAGAAAGAGGGGAGCATCCGAGCTGACCAGACACATCCCTATAGATCCTGTATGTCTGGGAGAACGTCTGTCTCCAAACTCTCTTGTCCTTGCTTCGGCAACAGCCCAGAAGAAAATTCTCATAAAGAGGACCAGGACTTTGCCGAGCAGATGTGTGAGAGGCTGACTTGCAGCAGGAAGCAGTAGAGCCTGGCAGGGTCTGGGTGGGAGCCAAAGTCAGGGAACCCTGATGGCTGCTTCCCTGCAGACTGGCCTGGAGGCCTTAATATGGAGGCAGGAAGCAGCTGGGCAATGACAAAGAAGCTTCCCTCACAAAGACACGTGAGTGGCCCACAGGGCATGGCCTGCGACTGCCCAGAGCTCCCTGGGGACTCCTGAATTCCACTCAGGACAGGAGATGGGATGCCACCTGGTCTTCCACTGGAGTTTAGAAACCGCTTACGTGCAGCTGATCTCTGTGGACTTTGAGATTCAGGCTGGCTCTGCCAGGGGATTGGCTCAGCTCTCGCCTTGATGCCAAGCTTGCTCCTGTCATACCCTCTCTGCACTCTGCATTTGGGAAACTGAAGATGGACTAGCTGATTGCTTAACTTCCTCTCAGTTCTGACAGTTCTTAACACGCTATTATCTACATGAACATGTGAAGGGGACAGATGAGCAGGCGTTCAGAAAAAGCGGATGACCCAGGCATTTGTTGTTCAAGCATTGTGTGTGTGTATTTTTATTTTTGGCCGCACCACATGGCATGTGGGATCTTAATTCTCCGACCAGAGATCAAACCCTGCAATGGAAGCATGGAGTCTTAAACACTGGACCATTTGGAACGTCTCCATTGTGTATACGTTAAATGTGTGCATGTATCTATTATAAGTATTAGTATTTTGAATAATGTAGTTCTGTCCTTTGGGAGAGAGAGAGAAAGAGAGGGAGAGAGAGAAGGACGAGAGAGGAGGAAAAGGAGGGAGGAAGAGAAGAAGGAAAGGCAAGCCAGCCTACATACTCTCTGTAGTTACTTAATATAAAACATACAAAAATGAGGATTATAAACAGAAAATATTAGTTATCAATATGCTTATTGCCCTAGTAGGTGGAAATACTCTATGAAAGTCAGAGATTTTGTTCAGAATTGGAATTTAAACCTAGGTTCTGGTTTTATCTATTTGTGACCCTAGTGAATAAAAACCCTTGAGCCTCAAATTTTCTCCCCTCCAAAATGGGGCAATGTACCTTGATCTCATACAACTTCTGGGAAGCAGAGAGGCAATAAGGGAAGCAGGAGGTGACTTAGACAGGGCAACATGCCCAGCCAGCCCCATTCAAGCTATGAACTACGTGCTACTGATTTTAAGTTTGCCAGAATATTAACGGATATTCTTAGGAAAAAGGGCTTCCCTGGTAGCTCAGCTGGTAATGAATCTGCCTGCAATGCAGGAGACCTTGGTTTGACTCCTGGGTTGGGAAGACCCCCTGGAGAAATGAACAGTTACCCGTTCCAGTATTCTGGCCTGGAGAATTCCATGGACAGAGGAGCCTGGCAGTTCATGGGGTCACAAAGAGCTGGACACGACTGAGTGACCTTCACTTTCACTTTAGGAAAAAAGGAAACATCACATGCTCAAGGAAGGTTGTAGTATAACAACATGTATCAACAATATTAAAGGCTTAGCCAAATTCTCTGGTTGAAAAAATAATTTTTTTTTTTAAGCAGGGAAACTCATCATAGAATCTCTACTGATATTTTGAGTCATTCTTTTTTCTTTTTTTAAGACTGTTCTTTTTTTTGATGTGGACTATTTTTAAAGGTTTTTTTTTTTATTGAATTTGTTACAATATTGCTTCTGTTGGTTTTTTGGCCGCAAGTCATGAGGGATCTTAGCTCCCTGACCAGGGATTGAACCCATACTCCCTGCATTGGAAGGTGCAGTCTTAACCACGGAACCACCAGGAAAAGTCCCTTGAGTCACTCTGATGTCTCCTGGAATTCAATGTGGAAAATTTTGTATTAATCAATGTAAGATAGCATTCTTGAAGAAACCATCCAGGAAGAAACTGTAGTGAAATGAAGGGTCAAGTAGAGGGCTTAAAACATTAAGTCAAGGGTTCAATCTTCACCTTTGGTGATGGAGGTCATTAAAAAAAATTTTTTTTCTTCCTGATTTATAAAAGCAAAGCAATACAGTCTCTGTAAAAATCAGAGTGTTTTGAGTAGGGTGTGATGTGGTCCATGATTTAAGAGAAATCAGTCGACAGTTTGCACACGGTAGTCCAAGCATCTGTGGTAGAAATGGAAATTGCAAAGAGTAGATAGAAAAAGGAGGGCTTCCTCCACGGTGGTCCAGTGGTTAAGAATCTGCCTGCCAATGCATGGGACACAGCTTCTCCCCCCCTAACCCTCCCGACTCCTGAATAGTTCAGGCACTATTTGACTTTCTCTTAGGGAATCAGGGGAACATTGTAGGCCAACCTCTTGAAATAGTGGTGTCTATTTCTCTCTGGAAACAGGGATTGACTGTCTTTTTTACATTGAAGTATAGTAGATTTACAGGGCTCCCCAGGTAGTGCTAGTGGTAAAGAACTCGCCTGCCAGTGCAGGAGACCTAAGAGACATGGGTGCGATCCCTGGGTTGGGAGGATCCCCAGGAGGAAGGCAGGCAGCCCAGTGTGACTTAGCACAGCACAGAACACATAGTTGATCTACAATGTTGCATTAGTTTCAGGTATACAGCAAAGTGATTCAGTTATACATATCTGTATCTCTGTATTTTTTTTTCAGATTCTTTTCCTTCAAAGTTTATTATAGAATATTGAGTATAGTTTCCTGTGCTATACAGTAAGCCCATGCATTGGAGAAGGAAATGGCAACCCACTCCAGTGTTCTTGCCTGGAGAATCCCAGGGACGGGGGAGCCTGGTGGGCTGCCGTCTCTGGGGTCACACAGAATCAGACACGACTGAAGTGACTTAGCAGCAGCAGCAGAGTTAAACTGGGCTTCCACAAACTAAATAAAAAAGAAGACAAAAACAAATTAATTAAAAAAAAAAATAGGGCTTCCATGGTGGCTCAAACGGTAAAGAATCTGCCTGCAACGCAGGAGACCCTGGCTCAATCCCTGGGTTGGGAAGATTCCCTGGAGGAGGGCATGGCAATCCACTTCAGTACTCTTGCCTAGAGAATCCCATGGACAGAGGAGCCTGGTGGGCTGCAGTTCACAGGGCTGCACAGAGTAGCAGCAGCAGGAGTTTTAAATTCAGTGCCTGGGACTAAGATACTCCTAACTTATCCCTTCCCAAAGGAACTGGTTTATTACCACCCTTTCCCTGGATAGTCAAAGCTGATTCCAGTGGACTGGCTGAATGATGCACGTTTCAGTAGACTAGCAACTCAGATATGTGAATCTCACGCGTGTGTGCGTGCTAAGTCGTGTCAGTTGTGTCTGACTCTTTGTGACCCTATGGACTGTAGCCTGCGTGGCTTCACTGTCCATGGCATTCTCCAGGCAAGAATACTGCAGTGGGTTGCCATGCCCTCCTCCAGGGGATCTTCCTGATGCAGGGATCGAAACTGAGTCACTCATGTCTCCTGCACTGGCAGGTGGGCTCTTTACCACTAGCGCCACCTGGGAAGCCCAGGTGGACTTCATAGTGCTTGGCAAACCCAAATGAATTAGGCAATCCAAGAATCCTAGGAGGCAATGATGGAGGGGAACTTTACTGTGTGCACCTGAACTGCCACTATCACTGAGTGACACTTGTGGGCTTTAATATTCGTGCTTAGTACCCTTTCTACTCATTGTCAGTTGGTACTCTTCCTCGTCCAGGACCACGACCCCAAGTGAAGGTCTCTGCAGGGTGGCAGCCCACCAGGTCCTCGTTTTTCTAACTACTGCTGAGGCCTTGCCTTCCTTGGTGCTTGTGCATTCACCTGGCTCAGTTCCCATTTCCCTATTTGGATGTGAATGTCACTTAGCCAGTTTGCCCACATGATTTCCCAGACCCAGGAAGGGACACGCCTTGATGCAGAAAGATGCAATCACTGCTACCAGTGTGGAAAGGAAAGCCCATCCTTGGTCTGAGTTGAGTGTTCTTCTTTTTTAATGTCAGAATCTGTGCTCCTGTCATCCATTTTGGTGGGTCATTTCACTCTGTCCAACGAATGCCATTTGCCTCTGATTCTTCAAAGATATAATTTTCCAGCCAAATGGGACTCTTGTTTATGCTTAGAATTCCAGATTTCATTGGCATCTCTTAATTCAACCAACATTTCCTCCTCCGGGCAATGCTTTTTTTTTTTTTTTTAACCTTTCCCCAGAGAATCTGAGAAATTCTGTGCATTCTTAAAATAAAAAGGTGAGATGTAATTATAGGTCCTGACATTTCCAGGGATCAATCTGGAAATTACATAGAGTAGCTCTGAAATATTAATAACCTCACTTCATTTGCAATTTCCCTTTGATAAAGTTAATTTAGGTAGGCTTGATCCTGGTCAAGGCCCCCACTTGCCCTTTGCTCTTGAGTCTGGGGACTCTATTAGAACTATTTTCAGAACTTTCTCACAATTGCCTGAGAGAGAGATTAGGCCCAGGGAATTCTGGGTTCTTACATGACTCTGCCTTGCACAACGGATCAGGGGCACAGGTCTCCCTCCTTCTCATCTTTCCTGCACAGAGGCCAAAACTGAGATTAAGACAATGCAAGTTTAGGATTCAGCTATAAAGTACCAGTGGGATGTGAACAAGTCACAGTTGCCCTCTGGGCCTCTCAGTTTCTCATGTATAAAATGAAGGGGTTGGACAATGAACTGCTCTTTGATCCCAGTTCAATTCAGAACTATAAAAGCACTGAGGGATTACTTAAATGAATAAGGCTGTATTCTTGCTCTCAGAAAGCATCCTGGTTAGTGACTGAAACAAAAAGCTCCCAAGTCCTATTGCACACCAGGTACCACACAAGGCACTTTGAGCTCACAAACCTCAGTGCAACCTTTAGAGAACTGGTGTTCCCTTTTTTGATATGGTTAAGGGAAGTAACTTGGAGTAGGAAATGGTAACCCACTTGAGTATTCTTGCCTAAAGAATCCCATGGCCAGAGGAGCCTGGTGGATTATGGCCCATGGGATCGCAGAGGTGGACACGACTGAGCGACTAAACATGCATGCAAAGGAAGTAACTGGCCTAGCTAGAGAGTAACAGGTGTGGGTTTGACCCCAGCTCTGCCAGTCACCATAGTCCAAGGGTTTACTGTCCACCCAGACTGCCTTAGACGCTTGTAGAATGTGGCAAGTGCTGCAACAGAGGTACAAACAAGGCACTCTGGGAACACGGTGTCTTCATGTTTCCAGAAGTTTCCCTTCCTAGCCAAGGATTCTGTCAGCCTTCCCACGTAGGTCCAGGCTGAGCTCACTCAGGGAATCAGGCCCCACAGGGCTCTCTGCCAACCCTCCCATCACTCTCTCAGCCTTTATTTTTTACTTTTCTCCCAGGAATGTCAGTCCACTTGTAACAATTACAATAACCCTTTCTACAGGGGAACAGTGCTTCAAGGTTTACAAAGCACTTTCACATCCATTATTTCATTTAATCACTTCCTCCTCTCCATTCCTAGAACCTATTCTTGGTATCTCTTCAGTATAACAGTCTGCCTTGTCCAATAGGCCTATTTCCCTTTATTGTGTTCATACCAGCTCGCCAGTTCCATCCTACAGTTCAGGTATCCCAGCGTCTTGCATATTTCTGTGCATAGGTCGGTGGGGGTGGGGTGGGGGCGATAACAGTTTGCCATATTGAATCCTCAGAGTGTTGTGGATCTTTCTCATGGCTGCCTTCTTCACCCCTTCAATTCAATGGATGTCTGGTTGCATGCAAAGGGTATAACTGGGCTCCTTGGGGATAAATCAGGGGAGACGTTCAGAAGGGCTGATGGAAGACAGAGGTGAAAGCCTCAGACACCTGGTAGGCCATGGTGATGCTACAGCAGAGTTTAGTTACTGCTTAGTTTTGTCTGGGGACAGGTGAGAAAAACAGGACTGCCTCTTGGAAGGGCCCCACTCAGTAGAGCAGAAAAGTGGAACTGAAGAGCCCAATAGGGGACAGAATTAGGAAGCACCACAGATTCGACCCTTGGGGAAAGAACTGACAGCTGCTTGGAAAAATTCTCATAAAAAAAGAAAAAAGGGAAGGAGAGGTAAATGGATAACTTCTAGGGCAGAGGAGTGAAATGGTTGCAGTTCTTAGGAAAAGAGGAACTTTCTCCAACACTCAAACACTGCTTAGAAAAAGCGCAGGGAGCACAACTCTTCGGCAATTGGCAATTTATTTAGTAAAAAGGATGAGGGGCCATCAGTTTCCTACAATTTCTCTCTGGAGAGAGGAAGGGTGCTTTAAGTTCCAAGTTTCTCCTCTGGTGGAAGGAAGGACTCGTAAGTTACGAATTTCCCGTTATCTTCAGAAATGAAGGCCAAGGACATGCAACCCCCACTACCCCTCACACCAGGGAGGAAGGCCAGTGGCCACCA
>SJYA01007740.1:0-16918 GCA_006410615.1 Neotragus moschatus | reverse complement strand
GGTGGGGGGCGGGGAGGGAGGTGGTGCCCTTCTGGCTGCCCTTCTGGCTCCTGGCTCAGGAGGAGAAATCACACCTCCCAGCAGTGCTGGCCAAAAGTCAGTGCTGCCCTCACCCCCCGCCCCGCCGTCCTGGGAACGCCGCATCCAGGAGGGAGGGCAGGGGAGGGGGGTCCTGCTCTCTGCCCACTTCTAGGCCCCGGTTCCGGAAGCTGCCAGGATACCCCAGCCCGGGCGGACCACCACCCATTGTGGCCTCAGCTTCAGGATCCAGCTCTGCCGATGTGGGCCCACAGAGCGTTGGCCCCTAGGGGAGGCAACAGAGGCCGAACGGGAGGAGGAAGAAGGAATCCAGCCTGCTCCGAGGCCCCAGTGGGTCCTGGTCGGTGGCTGCAGACTCAGGACCCCGGGGAGCACGTCACCCACCCAGGGCCCCGGGCCGGCTGAGAAGGAGGACTTGCCCCCAGCAGGGGCCCCAGGCACACGGGTACTTGGAGGTGGCTGGGTGCTGGTGGGGAGGCCTGGGGGCACCGCGAGGGGAGGGGAGCAGCTGAGGGGCCAGGAGGGGACAGAGCGGGGCTGGGGGGGCTCCGGAAGCAGGGGTCACAGGACGCCCAGGCTGAGCTGCCGGGAGGGCCCTGGGGACCCACAGGAGTCAGTGCCGCAGGTCCTGGAGGACACGGTGAGGCTGGGAGGGGCCTGGGCACAGGGTGGGCCCGGTTTGTGTTCTACAAAGAGAAAGCGGGGAGGGGGCCCCAGCACCCTCTCGGAGGAGCCGCCAAACGCAGGGCAGCACGGGGGCCCAGGGCGGTGGGCAGCCCCTCAGGTCTCCCTGGGGCCCCCCTCAGTTTCCTTGGCATGCCCACCCAAGCCTCTCCCAATGTNTGTTCTACAAAGAGAAAGCGGGGAGGGGGCCCCAGCACCCTCTCGGAGGAGCCGCCAAACGCAGGGCAGCACGGGGGCCCAGGGCGGTGGGCAGCCCCTCAGGTCTCCCTGGGGCCCCCCTCAGTTTCCTTGGCATGCCCACCCAAGCCTCTCCCAATGTCTGTCTCACCACCCCCCCTCAAGTGGAACCAGCAGTTCCCCTCAGGTGGAGCTGTTGAAAGGGCAAGGGGTGGGGCAGGAAGACCACCCTCAAGACTCAGGACGGAGCAGGCTGGAGCAGGCAGCATCCCTCCAGAGAAAGTCCCCTCGGGAGGAGTGCCAGGGAGACAGGGGGCAGGCTCTTCCTGGAGAGTAACGCTGGCCCTCCACGTGCACGCCCTGCCTCTGAACCCGGGCTGGACTAGCAAAGAAAGTTTTGTGCAATTTGCTCCCAGAGGAGCCTCAGGTCAGGGTGCTCCTAGAGCCCCGGGGAGGCTGGACCTGCCCAGCAAGTGACCAGAGTTGGCAGGTCCCCCGAGGCGAAGACATCCAGGGCAGACATAGCATGTGAGACCATACCCCCTGCTCACATTTCACTTCTGACATCAGAAACTCCCACAGAAAAACCAGCGAGTGGAGGGCACGCAGGGCCGGGCAGGCATGGCCAGGGAACTGAACAGACATCAGGGTGGCAAGGAAGAGACCAGAGAGCTTGAAGAAATGGGAAGACGCGATGGACTTAAAACCGAGCTGGTTGGCAGAGCGGACACACGCAGGCGGGGCTGAAGCAGCAGCAATCTGTAACCAGCCGCCACCAGGAACCCCCAGGCCAGGTCCAGAGTCCTCGGACAGACTCTCCCCAGAGCCAGCCCCTCCCATCCTGCCGAGGAGGCTGTGCCCCTCAGGCCCCCCTTTCGGAAACCACTGCTGACCCGTCCCAGTCTCGGCTGCTCTGTGGCTGTGTGGGGGTGTCCTCAGACCCCCCGTGGACAGAGATCCCCCCGCTCCACTTGCTAAGACACACACACCATCACGTGTCCACCACCCCGGAAGACCCTCCCTGGTGTGGAAACTTTGGTCCTCAGCTGCTCCTGAGAAAGCTGACCTTCCCGTCACCTTGCCTGGAGTTTCCTGCAATTCCCACTTTGCCGGCTCAGCGGAGCAAGTCAAGAGAAGAGCGATCTTTCAGACCAGGATTTTTAATAGAGAAACACTGTCAATGGAAAACTCGCTCCTATAAATAGGCTTTCACTGAGCTTCGTGTTGAGTGGCGCTGTCTCTCTTTCTGCGCTGGGGACGGGGTGCTCCAGCGCTGGAGGGCAAGGACATTCCCTCCGTCCTCCACTAACGACGCGGACAAGCCCAACACACAGAAAAGCTGGCTGCCGGAGCCTCAGCGCGGAGCAACCGCGGAGTCTGCGGGCAGAAGGAGCCGGGACTGCGGGGACCAGGGAGCCCGGGACAGGAAGAGGCTGCGCCCGCCCGGACAGGACCAGGTTACCGTCGGCCACGCGCACCGCGCTCCGGGTCCGGCCAGGCTCGCCGGTCTCTGAGCCTTTGCCTGCGCTACCTGAGTCCTGGGACTGGCCGCTGCGGTCCGCGACCTGACCTCCCGGAAGCCGGCTGAGACGCGCCCCTTCCACAGAGAAGACCGCGGAGCCGGCAGAGCCAGGGAAGAAGGCGGCGCGGACGGCCAGCTGTTCCCTGGGAGCGCAGGAGGGGGCCTGCAGAGTCCGCAGCCAGCCGCCGCGCCCGCGGAGCCCCGGGCAGCTTACCGATCTTGGCCAGGCTGGCCACGAGGATCCACAGCGCGATGATGTACGGGTCCTGGACGTGGTGCCATTTGAAGGTGACCACCTGGAAGCCCTGGGTCTCCCCGTGCGCGCCGCCAGGCTCCTCCTCCACGCCCCGCGCTCGCGGCAGCTCGCCCAGCGCCAGCAGCAGCGCCAGCAGGACCCCCCACCTGGGGCCCGGAGCCCAGCGCCCCGACATTGCTGCGGTCGCTCAGCGCCTTGTCCGGATGCTCATGACGCGGGAGCCCTGGCGCGCTCGGCGGGACGCTCGCGGGACTCGCGTTGGGCTGCGCGGAGCCGAGCGCGCTCTGGGCGCAGGCTGCTGTCCGGATCCCCGCCCGCCGGGGTGGCCTTTAATCCGGCGGCCCCCTCCCGCCCCGGGGCGGAGCCTTCCCGCCCGCCCCGCGCTCACGCGAGCGCAGACCCAGCCGCCGGCTCCCCGCCAGCCCGCCCGCCGCCGGCGCACACCCACCCGGCCCGGCCGGCCCCCGGGCCTGGCTTCCCACCCGCGCGCCCCTGGTCCCTCATCCGCCGCCCGGTCCTCGCCCCGCGCGCTCTTCCTCCCGCCCTCCTAGTTCCCGGGCGGAGGGCGTAGCCCCGCTGGCCGCCTCGCCTTGAGGGGAAGGACAGCGCGGGAGGGGCTGGGGGCGGGGGCCGGGGATCCCCGCGGCGGGTCGGGGCGCGGTGCCTTGGGCGCCCTCGGCGGCCCTTGACCGGCCTCCAGAGGTGCCCGGGCCGCTGTGGGCACCACTGTGGGCGCTCCTTAGCCCTCCAGGCCGGGCGAGGGGTCCTCCGGAGCCTCCCGGCAGCCTGCCTGTGGGCAGGGGCCAGGCTTCCAGCCACCTGCTTGTGTCCACCTGGAACCTGTGTTTCCTGACGGGAACCCCTGGGCGACAAACCTGGGCCTCCCTCGAGAGCCTCGGGTGGGCAGAACCAAGCCCCTCTGCCCTCCCCACCCGGGGCTCCCCTCCTCCTTTCTTGAGGGCCCCTCCCTCTGACCTGGGAGCTTCGCACTGCCCCCTACTCTTGGACCTCCAGTGGAGGGACTCTGGGGCCCTTTCTCCCCCAGGGTATGGCCATCTCCACCACCAGNCAAGCCCCTCTGCCCTCCCCACCCGGGGCTCCCCTCCTCCTTTCTTGAGGGCCCCTCCCTCTGACCTGGGAGCTTCGCACTGCCCCCTACTCTTGGACCTCCAGTGGAGGGACTCTGGGGCCCTTTCTCCCCCAGGGTATGGCCATCTCCACCACCAGGCCTCAGCCCCGGCCAGCCTTTGCTGCTAGCCGGATGGCCCATCTGGCCCGGGGAGAGGCACACGCCACCCCCCTGTTCCTCAGAGCCCACCTGCAACTCCTCTGCCAGGGGTTCCCCCGGGACTCAGAGGCAGGTGCCTACCTCCAGGCCCCCAGCTTCCAATCCCCCAGCTTCTAGCTCCCTAGCCTCCAGTCCCCCAGCCTCCAATCCTTCAGCCTCCAGTTCCCCTGGCCTCCAGGCCTCCGGGTCCCTGGCCTCTGGTCCTTCAGCCCCCGGTTTCCCCTGGCCTCCGAGCCCCCAGTCTCCGAGTCCCCAGCATACGGTCCACAGCACCTTCAGAACTCCCTAAAGGCTGCCGGCTGCTCAGTGCCTGTGGCCAGCCCACAGCGGCTCAAAGCCCTGCGCCTTCTTCAGTGGCTGTCTGCTCCTGTGGGCCCCCCCCACTGAGAGGACGGCCCCTGGCCCCTCCCTGAACTCCTCAGTGCCTGCCCTGGGGGCCCCCGTCAGCGTCCCCTCCGCTTCCTGAGGTACCCTTCTCCTCCTGCCGCTGCTAATCTCAGCTCACAGGGATGACTCAGGCCTCCCCTCCTCCAGGCTCTGGGCAGGGCTGCTGTCCCTGTGGGAACGTCTTTCCACGAGTGAAGGGCTCCACAAAGGGCCTGAAACTGCCCGACACACAGAGCCCCCAGGAGATGCTGGTTGGATGCAGGGACAGACAGGTGGGTAGATGCGTGGGTGCAGAGGTGGGTGGGGGCATCTTTTAATGCCTGAGTCTGTGTCAGGGTCCCAGGAGACTCGAACACCGTGACTATCCCTTGGGTCCCCTCCTGTTTCTTGCTGGTGGGAAGTGGCCACCACTGGTGTGAGGGAGAGAAAGCAAGTTCAAATGCTGCTCCACAGGGGAGCTTGCTGAGTGGCTGAGCTCTGAACGGTGGGTGCAGCTGGCTGGCTCTTTGGGAAGATGCTGCCAAGGGCCTCAGTGCTCCCTGGGTGTCCCTCTGCCTTGAGGTAGCCTGGGGGTCCTGGCAGGGGGAGGAAGGCCAGCCCCAAAAGTTGCTGTGAGCACGGGGTGGGGGCGGCACCCAGCAGCAGGAGCACGGCCCGAGCACTGGGCTGTGGCGGCCCAGCCATATCTGTATGTCTGTCCCCAGCTCCACCCTCAGCCTCCTGTTCCAGAGACAGCCACCAGACCAGCTCGGGGTGCTTGCGGCCCAGCCCACACCATTCTTTTCTTGGGGCTCCGGGCGAAGCCTTCAGGAAGAGTGGCCTCTGCGTGTTCCTGTCACACAGGACACTCCCATCGCTGCTGGATCGATGCCTGCCCCGCATGTCCTGTCAGCCCCTGGGGTTTGGGCCCCCATCCTAAGAACTCCTGCATTCCTCCTGAGAGGGGCTGGTCTGAGACCCACGGAGCTGTTCAAAGGGCAGAAGGGCAGAGTGTTACTGTGTGGGCTCACGGATTCTGCAGTGCCATCGCTGGCCGTGGCCAGGGTGCTGCAGAGGTGACCACAGGCTGCCAGGGACAGAGGAAGGGACGCGAGCCCCCACGGTGGTGGGTGAGCCCTGGGGCATCTCGTGCGGTGGGCAGCACTCAGTGAGGAACCTGGCTGCATGGCTGCGTTTGTGGGCATCTTCAGGCTGGATGCGCCTCCAGGGTGGACTCCAGGGTGGATGGTCTGAGAACCGTGCCAGCCTCCCCAGCGAGCCTGGCCAGCATCACGGTGTGGGGTGTGCACCATCCCCTGCTGACCCCTCCCGACCCTGCGCCCAGCTGCCGGCCCCTTCCCTTGACCACTTCTCCAGCGTCACCCCCTGGACTGCGGCCGTGGGTGGGTGGGCAGCCTCTAACAGGGTATGTGGTTTCAGGCAGGGCTGCAGCCTGCCCCAGTCCCAGGCTACCATCCACAGAGGGACAAGTGGCAAGAACAGGCGCACCCAGAGGGCTGTTTGCATTTGGGGGGGCGTCATGAGACGTGTCCTCAGGACCCTGATGACCACCCTGCTCACAGCAGCCTTCAGACGGCCGTGAGCCACCCCCTCTGCCCCCTCCCCTCTGTCCCCCCGGCCTAGGTCACCAGGGGGTCTGCCTGCAGACGGGTGGCCTCAGAAAGAAGCGCCCCAGATGGGAAACCGCTTCAGAAACCTGTTTTCTCACAGAATTGGAGTCTGGGAGTCCAAGGTCAAGCCCACTGGGGCTTGGTTCTGGTGACGAGCCCCCGCGTGGCCTGTCCTCAGAGCAGGCTGGAGTGGAGGAGGGTGCTCCCGTTCTCTCCCATTGGATCAGGACCCCGCCCTGTGACCGCACCATGCCTGCCTCCTGACCCCTCACTGAGTGCCATCACAGCGGGCAGCTGGGGCACAGGAGTTTGAGAGGGAGGATGCCACTCAGTCCGCGATGCCCATGGCAGAGCCACAGCCACGCAACAGAACCTGAAACGCGAGGGCAGCGCGAGGAACCAGTCCAAACCCCCAACATCCAGAGTGAGAAAGTCAAGATGAGGATATCGCTTCTGGCGCATCGTGACGCTTATGGTTATGGATTTCGTCAACGGGGTTGGTGAGAAGCACCTTACGGATGAAGAAGCAACGTAACGCTTACCGCTTTTGCTGACAGTGTGCAGGGATGAGAGTCCTTTTTGATGTGACCATAAGATGTGGGAGGGCGCGCCCCTGGTGGCCCAGGGGTTAAGACTCCGCTTGCCAGTGCAGGGGACACAGGTTTGATCCCTGGTCTGGGGAGATCCCACACGCCTGAGCCCATGCATCACAGCTCCTGAAGCCTGTGTGCCCTAGACCTTGCTCCAGCAAGAGACACCACCAATGCTAGCATTGCCCCTGCTCGCTGCAGCCAGAGAAAGCCGTGCAGCAGCGGAGACCCAGCGCCAGAGAGGAGGCTGTGGAAGGCTTCGTCAGCCCCTGAGCGGGCGCGCTGGCTCCTCTGGAGGTCTCCCCGCAAGGCCGGCCTGCCTGCTGAGGGCACGCCTTGCGCCAGGGGCCGTCCGGGCCAAGTCTGCGTAGCTGCACCTGTGTTCTGCTCGACCCACATGGTCTGCCTGCTGGCCTGGGCAGCCTCGGCTGAGCCTGGAGCCTTTGGCCTCAGGCCAAGCTTGCAGGGAAGGGGCGTTCGGACGTCTGGGCAGGTGCACTCTGTCCCCAGCCCTGGGGTCAGACTCACCTCCCGTCACTGCCAGGTCCCAGTGCTGGGCCAGGGTCCCAGGTGGGATGGAGCTTCCAGCAGTCTTGGGCCCCCCAGGGCGATGCACAGTCCGGACTTTGGGGGCTGGGCTGAGTCCAGACCCTGACCTCGACCAGGAGCCATGCCAATCCTCCCCGCTCCCTGGAGGACAAAAATGACCCTGGACCCTGCCCGCACCCCGTGCTGCTGGGACCCCATAAAAACCCCTCGGTTGGAGGCATGCTTGGACCTCATGCTTGGTGACCTGCCCTCCCAGCCCCTAGGCCAGCCCAGTGGCCTTTTGGACAGAGCTGGGCCCGCCGAGGCCCACGGAGCCCAGGACAGCCTGACTTCTGGACTCACCCTGTGACCACCAGCAGAGGCCAAAAGAGCATTCGCTAAAACTGAAAATCCACTCTGGCCGAGAAAGGCAAGAAGGAAAGCTTAGCAAACTCAGAGCAGAGTGAGTTTCATCACTCATCTGATGTCATAAGCATTGTGTGCAGTCGCTGAGTAGTCACTAGTGGAGAAGCGATCAGTTAGTGGAGAAGCTCTGAGAGGCGGTCCCGAGGCCAGGACCTGTCAAGGGCACCTGCCCGCTGTCTTCAGAGAGAGAACAGAAGGGCTAGGAGCCGGGGGGAGAGCAAACTGGCCATCTTGGCAGGTGAGATTGCTGCCCACAGGCAACGACCCAAGAACTTGGACACACAGAGTTAAACAGTGGACGCGCAAGGCTGCTGGCTGCTAACCGCCTCCAGTTCTGCCCCCAGCAGCAAATTCTTCAGGAAGTGAAAGCTAATTGAAAAGTACTATTTACACAACATCAAACATAAGAAATACCTAGGGAAAAAATCCAGACACGCAAGACGCAAGACGCCGCGGAGAGCCCTCCAGGGACTTTTCTAGGCATGAAAGCTTTATAGCTTTAGTTTCATCCATAAATCTCAGACTGTTCAGACTTCGTGCTNAATTGAAAAGTACTATTTACACAACATCAAACATAAGAAATACCTAGGGAAAAAATCCAGACACGCAAGACGCAAGACGCCGCGGAGAGCCCTCCAGGGACTTTTCTAGGCATGAAAGCTTTATAGCTTTAGTTTCATCCATAAATCTCAGACTGTTCAGACTTCGTGCTTCGTCTGTGTCCGTTTTGGTAAACTGAATTTTCAAGGATTTTGCCTTTTCATCGAAAATATCGTGTTTATTTGATGCAAAGCTCCCCATAGTGGTTTTTTTTTAAAGTCACTTGTTTGTTGGTGGCTGTGCTGGGTCTTAGCTGCTATGGGGCTCTTCTTCAGTTGCGCCGAGTGGGGCTACTCTCTCGTCGTGGCGCCGCCTGTTTCTCACGGTGGAGCCCAGGCTCTAGGACTCTCGGGGCTCCGCAGCTGTGGCTCCCGGGCTTGGCTGCTCCACAGCCTGTGGGATCTTCCTGGACCAGGGACGGAAACAATGTCTCCTGCGTTGGCAGCAGACCCTTCACCACTGAGCCACCGGGAAGCCCCCATCGTGTTTCACGATCCCCTTTAAGTCTGCATTTCTGGGTGGTGTGCCGCTCTGCTTGCTGGTGCTAGTGACTCTGTCCCCCGCCTCGTGGGGGTGAGTCCTGCTGGGGACTTGCCCACACCCAGAGCCTGCTCGGCGCCCTGGGCCCTGGCCCTGCCGCCGCCGTCTGCCGCCCGCCATCTGCCGCCAAGGTACCGCTGGCACTTTCCTTCTTTCTCTGACTCTCCTTCCTGCTCTCTCTGTAGCTTCTTGAACCGAAACCTCAGGTCACTGATTTTCAGTGTTTATCTTTTTTAATGTATAACTTTTCCAATAAAAAAAATTGTGAAGCTTCCTCTGATGACTGCTTTTCTGCATTCTGGTGGATTTAATATGTTGAGCTTTTCCTTATCAGTTCAAAATACTTTCTGATTTCCACTGTCATTTCTCCTTCGACAAAGGCTACTTAGACGTCTGAGGCGCACATGGCAGTTGCTAAATTTCCAAATATGGGGGGGGGGGGGTGGTGGTTTCCTGCTGTCTTTCTGTCTTCGAAATCTGATAAAAAATCTCGGCATGGCCAGAGAACACACACAATGCGGTTTCAGCCCTTCTACATTCGCTAGGCCTCTGTCTGTGATTTAGAGTCTGGGCTACTTTGGTCAGTATTCCATGAACGCTTGATAAAAGTCTGTGTTCTGCAGTTGAACGATGTAGCATTCCATTATTAGTCCATTTGGTCAAGTTGATTAATTGCGTTGTTCAAGCCTGTACTTTTACTAATTTCAGTACCTGAGAGAGATGCTAAAACCCTCTTCTCTGGAGGTGAGCTGTCTGTGTTTCAGTCTGGCAGCTTCTGCTCTCCGTGTTCCAGCCGTGCTGCAGGACGGCGGTGTCCCCGGGGGAGGCCCCCTCCTCTCTCCTAACGCTCCTGCCTGAAGTCTCCTCCGGCGCCCTGCAGACGCTTCTGATAATGTGTGTGGAGCACCCTGCTCCTTTCTTTGGCTTTCAGCCTGTGTCTTTGTATTCCGAGCTCAGCCTTGGTTTTCTCGTCGGGTCTGATGGGGTTCCTGTTCGCGCACGTAGCAGTAACCAGCAGTGTGTGACTGGCGGCCGTGGGTCAGGGCCCAGGAGTTGCCAGAGGGCCTCCTGCCGCGCACTTGGGAAGCAGGCGTCTGTGTCTCAGCCACCACAGCGCTCACCCGGGGCTCAGCTCCACTCTGTTCTGTCACTTGCTCAGGCTTAGCTCAGATGCCTCCATGCACACAAATGTTTTCTTCTGCCTCTGGGACTCATTCATTTCCTGGGAGTTTCTTCTTTATTCACTTCCCATCAGCAAAGGTTATCTTGACCTGCTAGGCTGCGTGCGCAGCAGCGACAGTCCAGCTGCCAGTCAGCCCATGGGAAGTGGGTCCTTGCACGCGCGTGTCAGAACAGCACGGCGGAACCCTGGAGACACAGGCAGGCCAGCCCTGGTGCGATGGCCACATGGGGACCCACCCCCCAAGTTCCCGTGGTCCCTGCTCGCTCGCCCCTGCCCTGCTGTGCTCCGAGCCGCTGTTCATGCAGATTTGGGGAGTCACTGGAGTCCCCAGGGCTTCTCACAGGTGAGTGGTCTTCCAGGCCTCCTCCTCTGCCCCCACCCCCAGGCCCAAAGCCCTCTGTGGATGCGTCCCGGCTGGGTGCAGTGGGTCTGTAGGGCTGACCATTGTGTTGGCTGCATCGATAGATTTGCCCACAATTCAGAGATTGGCTCTGGGCCTGGCCCAATCCCGCCAGGCCCCTTTTGGGAGGCCCCGTTTACCCCCAAAGTCAATGCCACAGGACTTGCAGCTAGACCCCAAGGCTGTGTGCTGGCTGGGAACCCCCAGTGCCCGCCCCACCCACCATCTGTGAGCAGGGGGCCTGATCCTCCGGGAAGCGTGGTGCTGAGTCCTGGGGCCATGGGGCTGTGCCCACAGTGCGTGAAAGGGCGTTCAACATGGCTGGGGGGCAGCTGCCAGCCCGATCCTGCAGGTCACATGGGGCTGGGCCCTGCTCGAGATGGCTTCCGCCCTCCCAGGCCTGGTCACCGCAGCTCCTGGATGTCACTGAAGAGGAAATGAGTTGGCTGTGTGCATGGGCCCTGATGCACTCCTCACTTGCCTCCGCCCTCTGGGGCAGGGAGCCGGGATTCTCCAGAGGTCTCTACCTTACACTTCCCTGGAGCCAGAAGGCCTGGGGGGATCGGCTGGGCCTAGACCCCACCTGCCTCAGGCAAGCTCTCATTTGTGTTGAGCAGACCGAGTTCCCAGGAGCGGCCTCCTGCCCGGAGCACAGCTGTAAACGCCCTGCCCTGTCTGTTCCCCGCGCCATGCCCCACGGCAGGCCCCTGTCCCAGGAGCTGACGGTGGCGGGGGCAGGTGGGACAGCCGTGCATGGCGCCTCCGACCTCCCAGGGCCGCATGTGGCAGAGGCAGCGGTGAGTGCCAGAGCCCGTGGCCCTGCCCAGGGCTGCTGGCGCAGGGCCAGGGCCCCTTAGGCCTGAGTGCCTTGCTTGCCTGGCCCCACCCTCAGCCCCCCCACCCCCGGCCCAGCAATCAATAGTGTCGGCCCAGGCCTAGTGCAAACCCTCTCCGGGAAGGCCAGGGGACAATGGCGGGATGGGGCAGCTGGGTTTGGTCCCAGGGGCTTGGTGTGTGTGTGTGCGGAGGACTTGGGAGGCCGGGGCTCAGAGCTGGCATCGCCCCGAGAGCTCCGTGCTCCCATACAGGCTGCTATGCTCCACGGGCCACAGGCTCGCATGCTCTGGGGATGAGCCCCATTCCTTGAGAAGGGCTCAGCTTTTTTTTTTAATCTATTGATTTAATTGTAGGCTACTTACTTTACAATACGGCGGTGGTTTTTGCCATGCATTGCCATGAATCACCCACGGGTGTACACGTGACCCCCATCCTGACCTCCCCTCCCACCTCCCTCCCCATCCCACCCCTCAGGGTCGTCCCAGTGCACCAGCCCGGAGTGCCCTGTCTCATGCGTCAAACCTGGACTGGCGGTCTGTTTCACATGTGGTAATACACATGTTTCCATGCTACTCCCTCAAATCACCCCACCCTCGCCTTCTCCCAGAGGCCAGAAGTCTGCTCTTTACATCTGTGTCTCCATTGCCATTTCACACACAGGGTCGTCGTTACCATCTTTCTAAATTCCATATATATGCATTAATATACTGTATTGGTGTTTTTCTTTCTGCCTTACTTCATTCTGTCTAAGGGGTCAGCTTTTTAAACACTTTCTCTCCTGATAGCAGTTCTTCAAAAAGCCCCCAGGGGGTCGGCTCAGTCCCTAGTTATGGAACTAAGATTCTGCCAGCCACACAGCAAGGCCCAAAAAAGGAGAAAGAAAAGAACCTAGAGATATTCGTCTGGGAGTAACTTCGGAGCACCTGCTGGCGCGCTGGGAGAGGAGCCTGTGAACACAGGCGTGCTCCTGCCCGGTAGCCTTATTCCTAAGTGTGAGCAACGTCTGTGTGGCCAGCTTCAGATTCAGAGTCAGAGGCTTCTGTGAGCCTCAAGTTCATGGTCCCCGAGGTGCTGGGTTGGGGGGGTCCTGGCACCTGGAGAGGCGGGGCCTGGGGTGGCAGAGGCTGTTGGTGCTGGGAACAAGACCGGATCCCCGTGCCCCTGTTGTGGCTCAGGCTGGCACCCCAGCTAGCTTGGGACCACCACTGGTGGGACTGACCCATTACCAGGGGTGCCACAGGCTTTGCTGTGGGGGCTTCCCCTCTGGGCTCGGGGGGGACTCGCTGGAAGAACCAATGAGCAGAGTCTGATTGCTGAAACCCTGGAGCCCTGCTTCCCTGGGCCTTGGAACTGCTCCGTCCCCTGAGCGCCTGGTCAAGTGGCCCTGATCGGCCTTGGTGCCACCTGGACAGAAAGGCAGACAGACGTGACGCAGGGAGCTGGCTTCCCTGAAGCCGGCTGTGGGCCCCCAGCAGGCCTGCTGAGGATGGAAAGTTTTCTGGAGAGGAATGTGTGCGGCATGGTGGGAAGGTGCATTCCTAGGAGGAGGCCGGTGAGCAGGACACTCATTTGCACAAATTAGCCTTTTAGATGGCGGGGCTGCTCACGCAAGACTGCTCAGCACAGGGAGGCTCCTGGGGGACTCGGTGTCCGGAGCACGGCCACGGCCCTGCCAGCCCCCACATGGCCTCTCCACCCTGGCCGACAGGATGGTGGGGGGCGCTGCCATGGGACAGCCAGCACAGGGCGGGTCGCGCAGGCTCCAGACCCCCCGGCCAATGCCTCTGCCGGCGCTTTGACGACAGAAGTGCCGCTGGCCTGCCCAGGGAGGTGGGCACACTGTGCCTGCGGTGCCCCGAGTGGCCTCCGAGAGGCCGCGACCCCAGCAGCGGGCAGAGCCGGCGTGGCGTGGGGCGCTCACCCGTGGCCGGGCAGGAGGCAGACCCCAGCCCCGGCACTCACTGTGCACCCAGCCGTCCTGTGGCTGCTCCTGGGCCTCCCAGTCCCCGGACCCTTCAGAGCGTCCTGCTCCGGAATCTGCGCTGGTCACAGGAGGGGGGCCATTGGGGGGGGCAGTCCTCTGTAGAGATGCTGCAGGCCACAAGTACTTCACGCAGCCCAGGGTCTGGGGGCCCCTGTGGCCTCTTTGAGGGGGCCAACCCTGCTGGCCCAGAATCCCTTGAGAGACCCCCCCCCAAACTGAAATGAGGTTCCTGGAGGAGCCTGGCCACTGGAGGAAGAGGACCCAGGAAGGCCACCTGGCTCCTGAAGCCCTTGGTATCTCCCTGCAGACGGGGTGGGGGCTGCTGGGGCCTCTGGCCTCCTTGGTGAGGGGGTGGAGCTGGCGGGCAGGGCGCCCTCAGTCTCCAAACGCTTGTCTGCAGGCTCCCAGATGCCTCTGCCTTGGCCCTGGCAGGCTGCTGCCCTCTCAGGGGTGTGCTGGATTCTGGAGGCACCGAAGCCCAGCTGGGAGCTGGCCAGGCCCCAGGGTCAGCCAGGATCTGCCTTTGTGTGTCTCCCGCAGGACTGTCTCAAGTGAGGCTGTGGGCACGGCCGCAGCTGGGGCCCCGGCGTGCATGGATCCCTCCCCTGCACTGCCACTCAGGGCCTGAGGCATCCCAGGCCCGGGACCCTCACCACCTGTCACCCCTGCCAGGGACTCTCCAGGGATGCCGCTCACCAGCCCCACAGCCAGGGTTGCCAGGATGGTCTCCGAGTTGCCCTTGGTGGAGACCAGCGTCCCAAGGCAGTGGGTTGGCCTGCCACCCAGCAGTGGGCATCCTCCCAGGTCTGTGGGACGCACTGGGCGGCGCTGCCCGGCCCCAGTGCATCCTGCCCATGTCTGGTGACTGGCTCTGGGCGCCAGGTTTGCCGGGAGCCCTGAGTGCCAGGCTCCTTGGCGCTTCACAGAGCTGGGGCACTGCTGGGCACATGGGCCCCCGGTGGCTCAGTTTCCCCACCTGTGAGACGGGGCGAACGTGGCTCCAGAGAGGACGAGAGGTAGGGAGGCCGCGGAGACACAGGTTCGCCCCGGGCGGCCCCGCGGGCAGGAGCTGACACCCCTGGGCTGAGTCCCGGGACCCCGGGCGCTCACCTGAGAAGTGGCCGGAGAGGCCCTCCTGCCGTCCACAGCTCGGGGGTGGGTGCCGTGGGCCCTCCGCTGGGTTCAGGCAGCTCAGACTAGCTCGGGGGCCCCTCCCTGGGGGCTCGCTGGGGCGGGCTTGCTCCATCCTCACCGGCACACCCTGCCCTAGAGCCGGGCTGGGCACTGCCCAGGGCCAGGCAGTGAGGGCGCCAGTGGGTCAGGCCATCCTGGGCCGGCCCTGGCTGGGCCGAGGTCAATTGGGGGCTGTAAAGGAGACATGGCCATGGGACTTCTTTCCAGAAATAGGACTTGCGGGGTTTATGGTGTGTAATTCTGTGGAAGAATTGGGAAAACAGTACTATCTGAGTCATGCTTAGTGGCTCCAGAGAGGGTGTGGAAAGGCAACTCCCCGTGCCTCCTGCAGCCCTCCAGCCAGGCAAGCTGGGTGCAGAGGTCACCACTAGATTTGGGACACTGGGGACAGGATGGAAATTCAAGGTTTTCTTCCCCAGTTTGAGCTTGCTTCCTCGACCGGCTCCAGCCAAGCCCAGGGTGGAGCCTAGTACCCCAAACCTGAGATGCCCAAACAGCCACTGCCAGGAAGCACCACCTGCAACTTAGATTTCAGGAATAATATTTCCAAAAATCAATCTTCCATGCTCTTGCATTTCAACTTGTGAAAACAAGGCTGTTTTTCTTGGCTACTCGTTTGGGGTCCTCCTGAAGAACTGCCAGATCAGCCCCCTCCCAGCCGGCTCACCTCCCCTGTGACCAGCCTGAGAACAAGAGTGGACGCTGACGGTATTTTCTCAGTAATCCTGCGATTCTGACACTGTGTCAAATGCACACCGTCTGCTCATGATCAGCTCACAGGCTGGACGTCGTGGGGAGTTCCTCAGTCCCCTGAGTTTCCCTCCGGGTTGGGACCGCACATCGTTTATTTAACACAGTTTGGCGTCTATGAAAACGAACCAGAAAGGACAGGGGCTGGCCACGCTGCTCTGCAGTTGCGTGGATGCCCCTGTCCCCAGCGCTGGCCACCCCCCACGTTTGTGTGGAAAGCTGCCCTCGGCCAGGGCTGGGCGTGCCCACAAAGCCGTGTGTGTGTGCATGTGTGTTCGGAGACTTGGGACGGTGCCTGGGCCCCCTGAGAGCAGTCCATGGGCGCTGCCCTCCGACACGCGTGTCTCCTTGCCCTCCCACGTGCGCCGAGAAGGGTGGCGGCAGGGTGTGCCCCAAGAAGGAGGGCAGAGGTGAGGCCTGGACACAGCAGAGGCCCCAGGTGGAGGGCAGGGCCGGAGGTGTCCCAGGAGGCTGCACCCACCGGCAGGAGCACCTGGGAGCTGCGGGCGCAGGCACTCGGTCACCGGCCCCTCCCCTGGCCATGCAGCCGGGAACAGGCACAGCTGAGCCTGCCTGCTGAGCAGGCGTCTGCGCTCTGTACAACCTGCTGCCGGGGCGTGCTCGGGAGGGAGCTGCCTGCAGGCCAGTGGGTCACCTTACAGCCTCTCACCCCAGCCTTGCTTCCCAGCACTGCTCTCTGTGAGCCAAGAGGGAAAAGCCCGTGAAGACAAGAAGGCCTGGGCTCCCAGGGGTGACCTGAGTGACCAGCCCCTCGTCAGAGCTGTGGCCTGGGGCAGCCGTTGGCGCAAAGTAGTGAGAACAGGAAAATCTCAGCTTTTAATACAGACGGCCATGGGGGCATCATCCCACAGCTCCCCAGGGGTGGTACAGATGTTGGTGGAGCATCAGGGGTCCTAGCTCCAGAGTCCCAGCATGGGGGGTGTCTCAGTGCCAGGGGTCCCAGGGGTCCCAGTGCAGGGGGTCCCAGCATGGGGTGGGTCTCAGTGCCAGGGGTCCCAGGAGTCCCAGGAGTTCCAGCTCCAGGGGTCCCAGCGGTCCCAGTGGCAGGGGTCCCAGTGGCAGGGGTCCCAGGGGTCCCAGGGGTCCCAGCTCCAAGAGTCCCAGCCCAGGGGCCCCGGGCACCCCTGTGGCTGGCCCCATGTGGGTGGCTGGGGGCAGGTCTGCACCCTCCCTTTGGACCTTCCTCCTGACCTTGGTGAGGTTCACAATGAGAGGAGGCTCTTATCAGGTGTTTTCCCTNCAGGGGTCCCAGGGGTCCCAGCTCCAAGAGTCCCAGCCCAGGGGCCCCGGGCACCCCTGTGGCTGGCCCCATGTGGGTGGCTGGGGGCAGGTCTGCACCCTCCCTTTGGACCTTCCTCCTGACCTTGGTGAGGTTCACAATGAGAGGAGGCTCTTATCAGGTGTTTTCCCTCCTTCTCATTAAATCCTTATCAAACAATAGTGCCTGTGCTGGTGAGATACCCACAGGGTGCGGGATTACGTATTAACTCTGCTAATTAATGTGTATAGCAGAGGGTGGCTCAGACCACCGTCCACAGTGGGACAGCAGTTTCCAAGGAGAGATGGCCCCTCAGGCCACAGAGCCTCCCCTCTGGTCCAGACCAGAGGCCCCCTCCCCACACTGGCCACTCCCCTGTCCTCCCCTCCAGAGCAGCAGGAGCACTGGGGAGGGTACCCGGGGAGTCCCGGAGGCCAGCCTCCCAGGCCCTGTGGCTGGGGAAGAGCCCCTGCCCGTCTCTGAGACTCAGCATGGGCCCTGAGACCCCTGCGTCCCCTGCCCCCTGTCCTCCTGCCACAGGGGACCCCCAGAGCCAGCCTTGACCTCCTCACCTTCCACTTTCTCCTTGTCCAGAGCTGGCTCAGCCCAGATCACCTCCTGCCTGCCCTTCCCTCTGCCTGTTC
>SJYA01007739.1:0-17853 GCA_006410615.1 Neotragus moschatus | reverse complement strand
TTGCCTTTATCTGCTCTTTTGCCTTCATGTCTTCCCCCTCTCCACAGAGACCACTCTCTCATATACTCCTCATTCCCAATAGGGTGAAAAGCAGGAAGTGATTATCACAAGAATTTACTGTTTTAAGGCTCAATAAAACTTATTATGTGTTAAATGAATGAACTCCAAGATATTAAAAAAAAAAAAAACCCTACAGTTCAATTAAAATGTCTTCTAGAGACTTATGAGAGCTTGCAGACAATTTTAACTAAAAGGAGTGAGCGTTGTTGTGATGAGTGTCTATGAACTCATGACATAAGGAAATGCTTATCTAAGTTTCTCCACCTTGGTTGAGGACCCTTCTCTTAGCATTGCTATCCATAGTGGGGCAGCTATTACTTTGCTCCTGCCTGTTTTCCTCTCTTCTCACTGTCTCTACTTTGTGGGTTTGGTCCAGGCCCCACCCAGATAGTGACACTTAGTTCCGTGACTTCTTTAAGATGGCTCCCTTGAACTTGGCTGTTGTTCTGGATTCTCCAGCTTCAAGCCTTTCTTTATGCAGATTCACCCACTGATCTTCCTTGGCTTTTGCAGTATATTACCTGAACCTTGGAACCCTGTTCATGTCACCTGTTCTTCCAGCCAGTCTCTGTCAGTGGAAAACAGAACTGGAGAGGAGGAGAACAAGAGAAAACTTATGAGAGAGACTTAAATCTGGGAATAACAGAAGGCCTTGTGAGGAACGCTGTTAATTTGTTGAATGCTCTGAGTTTTCTGCAAGGACAACATAACTCTGTTGTACAGTCATACCTATAAGAATGTGCTGGTGGGCAAAGTGTAATTAGTAAGAGATGCTGAATAATATATCAGTACAAGTGATTAGCACTAATAACAAAACTGCTCAAGTTATATGCTCAAGTATGTTTTTGCATAAAAGTAGTACCACATCACAATATCAATCGTTCCAAAATTCCATTAGTATACTTTATATCCACTAAAAATAAGCTGCTGAAACTGGTATTTAAATAAACACCCACTACTATAATCATCTGCTTCATGTTGTCTTGGAATGTAATGACTGTTATGAGCAATTCCCACAAGAGTCGTTCTAGATAAGGAATGCCTACATCTAATTTTAAACTTTCAAACTGAAAACCAGAAAGGAAATAAAAACCCTTAACATGGAACTAAACAAGATTTGTTTATCTCCTGTGGAGCTTTAGAGGTCATAAGCTATTAAGTATACTCTATCTGTCCATTTGTGAGGCTTTTTGTGCCTTTGACAAAAGCTGTTTATATGAGGGCTGTCCTTGTAGTAGTGAGTAGGAAGCTTTTACTTCCAGCAAATTATTTTTCCTGGAACAGAAAAGCAGAAGAAATCCTTCAGTGTCACATTATTACTTCAGTGAATCTAAAATTACATTATCTCTGTTCCCCTAGATCCTGTTGTTGAATCCCTCAATATGGTCAAGTATGAAAAGATCATACTACAATAATGAAAAGTATTATTGCAGATCTATTTTGACCAGTGGTATTTGGTTCCAACTTAATATACACAGTGCATTCACCCATTCACCAGTCATGACTCTAAACATGTTAGCTGAATCCACTTTTCTCTCTACTCCAATTGCATTCTCAAAACAAGACTCTGTTATGCTTCTGTCAAAGAACAGGAACAATTGTGCAATAAATTGATGTGTCCTTAGAGGCTGTTTGTAGCTCATTCTATGCTAATAGATGACATTTTCAAAATGATAGGCACCAGTTTCATGTATGTCATCTTCAATTATCAACTGGTTGATAACACTCTCTAAGAAACTCTTATGCAAATATATGCAAAGCATCTTATAGTCAAATTATTTTATTCACATTCCAGACTGTACTTCCCCACTCTCCTCACGCTGTCCCACCTAGAGCCCACTGGTAAATGCACCTGCAGGGCCCTACTGGGAATGGTATGTCATACGGGAAAAGGTTAATAGCCACTGTTAGACAGTTGGGTGGTTTATTCGCAGGCAATGTCCAATATTGAATGATATTGTACATCAAGGTGATTTTGTTTGTAATTAAATATGTTTGTATCTGTGCGTATACATATACCTGTATTTTTGCAATATATGTTACTTTCCTATGACAAGGGTGAAAACAAATATATAAAATATTCACTTGCTTTTTATCTGGAAGAAAATGTTGCACTTTTACATTTTAATTGACAGCTCATGCCTGTAGCATGGTCAGATATGTTTTGCAAGCAATTTGTTAAAGTGTTGAAACTTGGTATAAAGAAGATTAGATTCAGGATTAGTCATTTCTGTTTATTTCCATTCACTTATACATTCACAGATTAATAAGAAAAAGTTGGAGTTATAGATAACATGTGAATTGTTTTAACACACAGCCTTCCATACCCAGGAAAATTTGTAAAGTCTACGGACATCTGACCAGTGTACCAAGGCAGAAAAAGGTCAATGGTCTAACAGACATGTCTTCTATAAAACTTCACAAATCAACCCTTAGTAATCCTTTGTTAAATGAAATTCTTACCTTTGTTTAATGTCGTAAGACATAATCATGAAGATGTTTGCATTCTCGACTCTTTTTGTGTTTCCTTATGGTCTTTGTTTTCTTAAGGAAAAGTAAACTCTATCTTTTGTTGTGATATAATTCAATATATCATCTCGTGAACTTGAAAATTTTAAAGAGTGTTTTCTCCATGAAACATCATTTCCTTTGCTCATTCTATTGCTTTCAGAGCCTTGGTATAATTCTTTCTTCCTCCTTTCTGATCAATTTCCTAGAGAAAAAAAAGTGGTCCTTACTTATACTTTATTCCTTAATCCACCTGTACTAATAGGCTAGTTTTAAAGAGTATTTATAACACATTGGTCTGGATAAGAGGAAAAAAATGATATAGTCACCTTTCATTACTGCAGCTTTGAAGTACCCAGAGGTACAGAGAAGGAGAAAATGTAGTTGAAACTAGAAACTGCACCATTTGGTCAGTTCTTAAGACTGACAGATTGTTGGACAGCAATTAAGCACCATATTCTCCATTCAAAACTTTCCCCTAAATCTTAGGAGCTAGAAACCTAAGAACTACATTTCCCCAAATCCCTGCCAGCAAGACTTGAGTTATATTTCACAAATAAGAGATAACTCATATGAATTTCAAAAAGCAGAAGAGAAACAAATGGCATAATTGAGTCTATGGGATAGATGAGAAAAAGAGTGGCTTTAGGAGGAGGCAATAACATTTTCACAGATAAATCTGTGCTTTTTCCTGTGTATTGTCCACATTGCTGCTGCAGATGTTAGCTGCAGTTCCTGGCAATTTTGCACCTCTTCGTTTCCTCAATGCCAGAGGAAGCTTTTCCTAACCTTCATTTTTCCATTTCCTCCAATCATTTTGTAAGATTTCAGTTTCCTGTACTAAATGCTTTTTTTTTTCCTGGAAATACCTTAGCTATCTGAATCATGATTAATAGACTTCACTGATTGCTAGATGCTTCCATTGTATAAGGTTTTAGATAATTCTGAGTGAGCCATAAATGTAGTCTATTTATAGAGCTCTTTTCACCTATACAAATGTCTAACCTTAATGACCTTCCAAAAAAAAAAAAAAAACCAATCTTGAAAAAATATTCATCTTTATTGGTTTTAGCTGTTTCTACATAGCTAAAACCTTATTTTTCTATAAGTCGCATGATAAAGATGATTTTCCTATCATGTAGCCTGTCGTTTACACCCTTATGCACGTATCTTCAAATCTGCTTTTATATTTACTTATCAATTCAGTTTCCTTTAACTTGGTGCCAGGAACTACAAATACCTGTGATATCATGAGGATTAAAACAGTGCTGGTCCCTTGCCTTCATGTGCTCCAAATGCAGCAAAGATTGGAAAAAGAATCTGCAAAGGGTAGAACATATTAGGTACAACTGGATCTTATATAGGTTTTCAAGTCATAGAAAGATTTTGGCACAAGAATGGTGAGGGGAAAAGTGATTTGATAAAATCTGACATTTTGAAAAATTACTTGTTTTTTGGGTAAAAGTTGGACTGGATGGGAAAACAATGAGATATATAAAGAAAAATTAAGAAGTTGCTACATTAAGCCAAATGAGAGATATAGGGGTCTGGGGAAATAATCACAGCCTGAACTATGGTGGGGAACATAGAGATGGAAAAAAATGAATTGATTCAAGAAATGTCTAGGAATTAACACAAAAGGTGAGAACTTATGGGACATGTCTGATAAAGAGACAGAAGAGACAAGAGTGGCTCCAACGTGCTTACATTTCTGGGAACTAGGTAGATAGCAGTATCATGACTATGACAGGCAATACAGGAAAACAAAGTGGAAGTTGGGTGAGGTGGAAATCAAACATAACAGGTGGTGACTTAGACACGCTGGGTTTGCTCTACTGGTGAGACACCATGTAGGCCTGTCCAGTGGGCTGAGAGAGGTGCAGATGTGACAAGCAGATAAAAGCTCTGGTCTGAGCATAGACGCATACTCAGGCCTTGTCAGAATACGGACTCCAAGTGCAGCCCTAGGAGCGAGTCTGTGGACTTCGGCTCGCGAACAGACTGCAGAGAGCAACAGACTGACTTCACGGGAGCAGCGTGACTCCCCTTTCCTCAGCTGTCTCAAAGGCTGCCTGTCTCATGCTGGGCAGGGACTCTGACACAACACACGTTTCTGTGATTTCTCAAATTCTTTTTATTTCAACAGATAAAACCATTACATAAAGGACATGTCATTAATGAGTTTATTAGCTGGATCACATATATTAATTGGATTCTAATAGTTTACTGTGACAACAGATGATACAGTAGCACGCACACTTTCTAGAGCGAAAGAATTCTCCAGGAGGAAACAGAAAGCCTCTAACCATAATTATCTATTAGCATTTTATGCAAATAGAAACTTTTAAAAGACAAAAAGCTTCTTCTTGGACAGTTATGTCAGGCCTAAGAAAAAAATGAATTCTTCAGTCATATATTATAGATATAATTATTTGTCAACTAAGATCATGGCATCCGGTCCCATCAGTTCATGGGAAGTAGATGGGGAAACAGTGGAAGCAGTGTCAGACTTTATTTTAGGGGGCTCCAAAATCACTGCAGATGGTGACTGCAGCCATGAAATTAAAAGACGCTTACTCCTTGGAAGGAAAGTTATGACCAACCTAGATAGCATATTCAAAAGCAGACACATTACTTTGCCAACAAAGGTTGTTTAGTCAAGGCTGTGGTTTTTCCTGTGGTCATGTATGGATGTGAGAGTTGGACTATAAAGAAAGCTGAGTGCTGAAGAATTGGTGCTTTTGAAGTGTGGTGTTGGAGAAGACTCTTGAGAGTCCTTTGGACTGCAAGGAGCTCCAACCAGTGCATCATAAAGGAGATCAGCCCTGGGTGTTCTTTGGAAGGAATGATGCTGAAGCTGAAGCTCCAGTACTTTGGCCACCTCATGCGAAGAGTTGACTCACTGGAAAAGACTCTGATGTTGGGAGGGATTGGGGGCAGGAGGAGAAGGGACGACAGAGGATGAGATGGGTGGATGGCATCACCAATTCAATGGACATGAGTTTGAGTAAACTGCAGGAGTTGGTGATGGACAGAGAGGCCTGGTGTGCTGCAGTCCATGGGGTTGCAAAGAGTCAGACACGACTGAACGACTGAACTGAACTGAACTGTTCAGTCTTACACTTAATTTAACTTCCACTGTTTTCATTCTTTTTCAGTATTTCAAAAGCACAGTTCAAGACCAGTCATTTATTTCTAGCATGAAAATAATTAAGAGACATAGTATGAATTTTAAATGTATCCATAAAATATATCACTCCTGTTCACTAAGTTAATATTTATAACTAAATGCAACAGTCATGCTGAATTTACTTAAAATTTAAGGAAGTAAATTCAGTCATACTTATATGTTTACGATGAAACTTCATTAATAGCATCCAAAGTTCAGTTATTTTAACATCTCAATTATTTTTTACAAACATAATAGAGTTTTAACATCTTTGGTTGGATAATATTGAAATAATTGCATTCACAAAATCATTAAAAGAAAAGAACTATAGCATATATGTTCCACTGTTTATAGGTAAAATTTTATTACGTATGTATTCCTAAGTTATCCAAAAATATAGCTAATTATTTCAAAAGAAGGATAATTTATGTTGCTGCTGCTGCTGCTGCTAAGTCACTTCAGTCGTGTCCGACTCTGTGTGACCCCATAGATGGCAGCCCACCAGGCTCCCCCGTCCCTGGGATTCTCCAGGCAAGAACACTGGAGTGGGTTGCCATTTCCTTCTCCAGTGCATGAAAGTGAGAAGCGAAAGGGAAGTCGCTCAGTCGTATCCGACTCTTAGTGACCCCATGGACTGCAGCCTACCAGGCTCCTCCATCCATAGGATTTTCCAGGCGAGAGTACTGGAGTGGGGTGCCATTGCCTTCTCTGAATTTATGTTGAAATTATTCCAAATTGAATATTTCCAAAGTGGAATGCATGTGATGTTTTTAGTCATTCTTACCAGATAGGTTCCATTTTGATGAAGTTATATTGTTTTATGAATCATGAACGGGTCCATGGAAGATGAATTAAAAAAAAATAATAATAACACTGCAGTAAACACATTATACCTACGTACCAGTGCAAAACCTGCTTACAAATAAGTACAAAATGTTACAAAATGCCACAAAACTATTTCCTAATCTGATTTAATTCTCAGTGAAGACAAGCTCAGCTTCAATACAGAAATAATTTGCTCAAAAAGTTATGACAATTAGCAATGATTAAGCATTTTGCATTGCATCCTTATTTGTTACCCAGATAGTAACTATATAAAGCAGAGAGAACTTGTAATGAGAAGTTGAATGAAGGTTTATATTTCTCTGAGAATTTCAGCCCTCAATTCTAAGTTGAAGAAACTTTTAGTTAAAAGTGCATTTGGTATTAAAAAAAAACACAACTGGCTAACTGAATGAGAAAGATTTCCCATATCATTTGTCCAAATGCTAATCACACAGAAAATTTCAATTTATTTCCTTGAAGTCATCCAAATAGTTGGTGGCATTTACCTGCAGTGTTCTCTGATGGTTTTAAACCATAGGAAGAATAACAAAAAGCCAAAACACAACAGAGAAGAGTCTATGCTTTTCTAGGGAAATTGGTGTTGGTAGACTTTCTATCAGATGAGGGGGGAATAATGAATCATACATCATCCCCACCTATTCGCTAATGTGATTTGAAAGTCAGCTTTTTTCACCCACATCTTTTGGCAATGCCGTTAACATCAATTCCTTGCTCATGTTTCCTTCACTCTTGGAAACAGTCAAAACCATTTCTCTCTGCTTTTACTCATGATTCAACCTACCATCGAAGTAACCATAAGCAAACTGTGATGTTGCCTTGTCTTTGAATTTGAGTATTTTTATTAGACTCTGCCAGCCAGTTTTCCATGAATTATACTGCATATGCTTCCAATCAAACACTTCCTTAAAATGGGAAACGAAGATGCACCTGCGTGCTCTCCTAAACCAGGTTTACAGCTCTGGTCAGAATTCACCCATGCATCTTCACGTCAGTTGCCTTAGACGTTGGTAGCCTCTGTGAAAGAATCACTGGGACCATTATTCTTTGTGACTTGCAGGTGCTTTTTAGCCTTGAACGTCACAGATACCTCAGAGTGAATGGCGTCCAACCTCTGCTCACAGCGAAATGCTGAGAGGAAAGCCTTTCTATAGTTGCTGTTCATCCAGCCGTAGAGAAGGGGATTGGCGAAGGTGGAGCACATGGCAATGATGTGGAACACAGTGAAGATGAGTTTGTATTCCTTCAGGTCCAAGACGTGGCTGTCAATGTCAACAGCAAGTTGGAAGGCATGGAGGGGCAACCAGCTGACCGCAAACACCACCACCACACACACCAGCATTTTGGTGGTTTTTTGCCTCCGCTGATGGTAGTGGTCGTGAGCAGCCCCAGGACTGACATGGTTCTTAAGTTTACTCCAGATACGAGTGTAGGAAAAAGAGATGATGCCCAGAGGCAAAACATACAGGATTAGTAAGGAGGAAAGACTGTAGACAGTGCCATAGATGCCCTTCTCCTCTCCAGGCCACTTCTCAGTACAGGCCACAATCTCAAAGTCAGGAATAATCTCAATCAGTGAATACTCCCGGAAGATGGCCAGGGGGCTTGCTAGCACGGCGCTGACACCCCAAGCCAAGCCAATAATCAAGAAACTGATTTGCTTGGAAATCTTGCTCTCGAGGTGGTAGACAATGCAACGATGCCGGTCCAGGGCAATCACTGTCAAGGTGATGGTGGACACTTGTACGGCCAGACCCTGGGCATATGGCACCAAGTGGCAGAGGACAGGACCCATCTTCCACTCCCCCATTAAGGTGTAGGTAAGTGTAAATGGCAAGCACAGGGTGTTCACTAGAAGATCCGCCACAGCCAGATTGGCAATAAAGAAGTTGGTTACTGTACGCATGCTCTTGAATTTGATCACCACATGGATCACCAAGGAATTGCCAATCACCCCAAGCAAGATGATGGAGCAATAGGCCAATATAAGGACAACCTGTACCTCAATCAGCTTGGTGCTGTCTATAAGCTCCGGTTCAGAGTCAGGGGCCAGCTCCGCTGGAGGAGTGGTGTGTCCTGGACCGAACTGATCCACTTTCATTTCTTCCACTGTCTGGTTCTCATCAGCCTCTGCACCTAATGGGCCCATTTTCATCAGCTAGCACAAGAATCTATAATTTAAAAAATGAATAAGTATGAAATAAGGAAAGCATAAAGGTGCAAGGAATATCACAAATGTATTGGTTTCATTTTGGCTGGGGTTCAAAGTACCTGTCCTTTGATCCCTAAAGTACCTGGGTCCCACAGGAATGGCCTGCAGACTTTGTTTCCAGTTGGAGGCACATGGTCCCTGGCTTCAGTCACACCACTTTCTCCCCATGTCTCTCTAGCTGGAGCTAGTGATGAGTTTTTGCTCTTGCTTATCCCTGTGTGGTCTCAACATCCTCCGCTTGGCTTACATCACTTGTGTAACCAATTTCTGGCATTAAATTACTTCTCATTTGCATTCTTGAATAGGTTCTATTTTGCACGATATGCTGAGCTGTCCACGCATATATGCTTTCGTTAATTGTCTCTGCCACTACAGGTGCTACACGCACAGGTGGATGGCACTGACATAGGAAGAAAATCACAGCTCCACTATGTGACATCCAAAGCTTTCTTTGAACTCAACCCTGGCTTCATCTCTCCTGACATTTTAGGATCTATCTGATCCTTCTGTCATACTGAACTATTCCTAATTCCAGCAACATGTTGGCCTTTTTATGCCTCTCTGCCCTCCCTGCTCAATTATCCCAAAAGCCTATGCTTACTTCCAACGCTACAAGGAGCATATGACACATCCTTCAGCCTCCACACCACAGCAATCTCTTTCAGGACACATTTCCATTTCTGGGCTGTTTACATCCATTGTTTAAACCTTCGCAAATATGAAGCTGCAGGAAAGCACAGTTTTACTGAATAAATGAGGTCAGTAAAATACAAAGTAACAATTTTGATCCTTTCCTTTACTGAAGATAATTCCCTACATAGGATCTTTGCTGTGATATGACATCTCTCTGCTTATTTTCTTATATGTAAGCACCAAGTAACCACCTCTACAAGAAAGTTATTCCAAGACACAATTACTAATTAGAATATTAAAAATTGGTACTCAGTATACACCATAAAGAAACTTTCTCTCTCCAAGGGCTTCACACACACACACACACACACACACACACACACACACACACACACACCCTCTAATTGTTGCTTATCACAAAGATTTTCATAGACTCATGCATTTGCTTTACTGATATAGTCTAGTTCTCTCTGCATGCATTTCAAACAGAAGGTTCCAAAAAGAACATCCTCTTTTGCACTTGCCTCCATTCTTTAGTGATTAAAGAAAGTGGAAACTATTCAAATCTTGGAGTATTTTATTGATGAGCCCTTCCATTTTCCTTAGAGTAAGAAAGAGACTTTACGGGGCACAATTAGTCAATCCTGACAAGTCATTAACAGAACAAATGAGACTCCAGAAGGTCTGTGATTTGCAGCAAACTGAGAGCAAGTCTGAGATAGAAGGTTATTAGAAGCATACTTGATTTATTAATTTATTTTGCTTTTTCTTTTCAGTCTCATTTTCTTTATTCCTTTCTTTAAAGCTTCTCTACAGAAATGATTATTAATCTCCAAGGTATTAGCATACGGATTCTAATCGCTGTTCTCAAGCACATGACTGGTGTGCAGCCAGGTGTGAGTGTTACTCAGATAATGCATCATTTTATGATTGCACTTCGGGAAAAGCGGAAGAGGATAGGAGAGCACATAGAGGGAATTGCCAGAGTCTAAGCTCACAAAGGCACAAAAATTAAAAGATGAGTAGAAATGGGGAAAAACTTTTTCCTTGAAGTAAGGTCAAAATGAGGCATTTACATTGTCTGAGACATTTGAGGATAGTTGTGAGTGGTACAGTTATCCTGAATGAATGAATTTTGAGATTCTGCTATAGAACAATTTCTTTGTAGAGCAGGAAAATGGCTTTAGGACTCCCCCTCCCCCCTCATCCCCAGAGATTCAAAAACTTTCAAATTATTAAGTGGGAAACTAGTTTATGCTTTGACTCCATATTTAAATTTGTGTGGTTTTTTTTTTTAACATTATTCTTATTGTCACAGGTTGGCCTTAATAAAAACATTATCATCTTAGCCACAAAACCATCCAGGAGTTTTTTTCTCAGGGAAAAATCACACTTAATATGTCACATGCCCTACACTTGTTAGTCCTGGAAAGAGGGGCTGTGGACATCCAAGAAAGCCCTATGTAAGACATGACTGTTTGCCTGATAAGCAGAAAGTTGAAAATGAATGAACCAAGTTCATGAAAAGTTGAACCAAGATGACTGAGAATGAATCTCCTCTATGTATTTGAGCCTCTGACCTTTAAACCAACCCTGTGCATTTCATGTCATTTAGTTTACATGATGTGTCCCTATTACCAAAAGCCTTAAAGCTTTTCCTTTTGCCTTTTTTTTTTTTTGTCATCATATGATCCTACCAGTGGGTGAGCCCTTCCAGTGAATACTTGCATAAATGTGTCCATTCTTGAACAGTTTAGGAGAATGCAATATGACTTTCCCACCTAAACAGATGTTTAATTTTTAAAGCGTCAGGAAGAGTAGCAACCTGCTGTTCTGGAAAGATAATTACCTTTCTTAAGAAGAGTCAAGACTCCAGTGGGTAAGGAATATTTCTGGTATCACCCATAATGCCCATCTTCGGCCTAAATGTGGAAGAAAAGCCCCTACACTAACGAGGACCTTCCTCACCCCCATCAAAGGACCCGAAAGCTTTTTTTCGGGATGATCTCATTCCCAGATGAGTCAGAGTTAAAACCTACACGTACTGACCGTTTTTGTTGAGGGGTGGAAGCCAGACGTCTTGCCGCCGGTCAGTCTGATGATTGCCCACCGACCTGGAGAGGGCACTGGACGATTCCCAAAGGCAGGCCCGGTTCCATCCGCTCCGACGGTGCGGGGCAGCCGCGCACCGGGGAGAGCAGGAGAGCTCCGCGTGCGCCGGGCGGTCGCAGCCGCAGGAAGGCTGGCGCAGCTGAGATCCGCCGCCCACCTCCCGGCCCAGCGCGCGGGCCCCGCTCCGCCCGGCACAGCGCGGCGCGAAGCGCGGGTGGGGAGGCGAGGCTCAGGAGGTGGGAGCCGAACCTCCCTCGAAGAAAAAGAAGCAGGGGCGAAAGCAGGGGACAAGGGCTTCTCAGTGGAGAATGCTGGACGGGAATCTCTGTGCGATGGGGCAGGGGAGAGTCCCAGTGTCTGCTCCCGGAGAGGGAAACGCGCGCAGAGGGTCCCTGCCCGGACCCCCTGGGGGTCCCCACCGCCGCCTGCGGCCTCCTCTCCTCTGACCACCCCTGACCCCCGGCAGCCACTCCAAGTTTGCTATCCGAGCGCTCCCACCACTCCTACCTCCTTCCTCTTCTATCGACCCCTCCCGTGCTCTCAGTTCCCAGAGAGATGGCAGGGCGCGGAGAGACCCCCGGACTCCGGCCGGCTCCCCACAGCCGCCGGGAAGCAGCCAGGACGAGGGCGGAGGCAGCGCAGACAGGCCCAGCCGCGGACGCGAGGACGCCTGGCGCTGACTCGAGGCGGACCCGGGAGGCAGAAACCCGGCGAACTGGCGGGGCTGGGAAAATCCCACAACTCCAACCAGGAGTCGCTCTCCCTTTTGCCAGGGGGAGCAGAAGTGGGGAGCTGGATCCCGTGCAGAACCGCGGAAAAGCACCTCACAGTTGCGCGTGGAGGACCAACCCTCTGCCAGGGCTGGAGTGCTGGGCTTTGGTGTAACTCTGGAAGAACGCTGAGCTCCACGCGAAGGCAAAGCGAGTTAAGATTCTCGTTGCCCAGAATGGGCAATTTCCTGAACAGGTGTCTGTTGACTTTACAAGTTGAGTGGTGCTCTTTCAGATTCAAAAGCCAGCAGCCCGGGTAGCCCGGTGCGCTTCTGCTCAGGGCAAAAGCTAGAATAGGAAGAGGAATACGAGTCACGAAAAGTCCTGAATCTCTCGGGTTAGCTGACTTCTAAATCCTTCCCTCTCTGGTCATGACCTACGGCACGTGCCAGGGTGCGCGCGAGGCTCCAGAATCCTTTCACGGGTCTGCTCCCAGCGATGCCCTCTGCTAAACGGCTGCCCGCCAGACTGAGTTAGAGCCTCAGAGTAAAATAGGATTGTGGAGTCAGTCAACAAAGATGGTCCCTCCCAGAAACTCTTAATTCACAACCGTTCCTTCTCGCGGTTTTCAACCAATCTCTCTTCCCCTTGTTCATTTTTAGAGGTAGCAGCAGAGCATTTGGAACTAGCCTGAAACTTCTATGCATCAGTCTCTTCACATCTGAAATGAGAATGGTTATTCTGCCTCAGATGAAATTTCTCTGAAGTACAAAAAAGACTACACTACTAAAAAATACTCTCAAAAATACTAATTAAGTCCTCTTCTCAAGAGTATTGGGATTTCAAACCGCGGACTTGCGTGCATCTTGGTAGCGTTGCATGTATAAGGCATTTTTACTCCGTCTAATCTGAAATTAATCTTCTGGCGAATGTAAATTATGCCTACAAAAGCATAATTTATTGATAAACTATCACAGAAATTATTGATAAAGCAAAGCAGCTCGGGCTTTTCAGTTACCAAGAAACAAACAAAAAAAAAAACTGGAAATAGCCAAATGTTCTACACAGTTACACTTAAAAACATTTTTGTACATTTTTTAACCTTGGATAAATATTCTTTGTAAATGTATTTTCTGCAGTAGGTTCCATGCTTAATATATTTGCACCAGTGAAGAATGAACTGCATGCCAGGGTGCTGTAACTTTAGAAGAGTTAAGAGAGGCTTAAAACAACAATTAAGAAAGCAAATATACAGGAAAATAGATGAATATTGTCCTTGAAAGTAATTACTTTGGAGGACTCAACAGATTTCACTGACGTAGATTGCACAAAATAACTTTGCCTCTTTTTAGAACTGTTTTTCCAAAGCATCTTAGCAAGTGTATAAAAATATTTGTCTCACCATCTTATAGACATATATGTATCTCAGAAGATTCACATAGTTCCACAGACATCTAGTCAGTGATCCTAATGAGACTGCACAACATTTTTGATTAATGTTTTCCAATCAAGTTCAAAGTTGCATGAGAAATTGATCAGTGAACCTCTCTGACAATGCCAATAAACCCCATCAAGAAACTCACAGAAAGTAGTGGAAGAGGTGGCAAAATACAGATAATACAAATTCAGTTTCGACAGGATTGTTACGGCCTGGTCTCTGTTGTGTCAAATTAGCTACTTCCTTGGGCAATTTCACATCTAACCAGAATATGTGCTGATAACTTTTCAAATAAGGAGCAGACTCAAATTCAGATGCCTGTGTTACTAGGGCCGATGACGTCAATATACCAGCAGACTAGCCTGTGGTGGACAGGCGGAAATGTTGGGGGCTACCATATGTCAAAAGACACAAAGCACATGCCTCTTCTGAAGGAGGAAAGTGCTTCTCAGACTCCACTGAGCTGCCCTGAAAAAAATCTAGATTCAGATCTGATTTTTTAAGAGAAGCAAAATCCATATTTTTATAAATCTTGATTTTAGTGAAGAAAATTAATTTTTAAAACATCACTTTCCCACCCAGATCTGTACAGACCAAAATAAACAGAGAGAGAGAGATAGGTGGATAGTCTGCAGCCTGGCCACTGGGCTTCCAATGTTGGCTTCTGATATTTCTATGTGATGTTTGATAAACCTCCTAAAATATCCAAAACATGACTCTTGAAATTTTCTACTAACTTTAGACCATTCCCCAGTGCACATAAATATAAAACAAAGGCAGCCAAACATTCATTGCTAAGTAAGCAATTTTTTTTTCCCACTTCTGGTTGAATAGATGTTCTCAGTGAGATTCTGAAGTAAAGGACGTGGTGGATAACTGAACAATTAAGTATTTTAGATAGTTAGAATGAAGAATTTCCCAGAAGATTTCATTAAAAAAGAAGTTAAATAGTGTCAATATAGAAGATCATTTGTGATTTATCATATTTTTTAGATAAAGTAAATCATGATATGGATTTTCTTCAGTGTAAATTTATTTTGAGAGCAAAAAAGCTTCTTC
Source organism: Neotragus moschatus (assembly GCA_006410615.1). NCBI lineage: Eukaryota > Metazoa > Chordata > Mammalia > Artiodactyla > Bovidae > Neotragus > Neotragus moschatus. The sequence continues at coordinate 3,109 of SJYA01007739.1, read as the reverse complement.
TATGATATAAGTAATTTCATTGTTATTTTGATTATAAAAGTAATTTATAATGATTGTAAAAAGAACATGGAGCTCTTGAAATGTGACCAGTGCAAGTGAAACTGAATTTGAACTCTTTTTTTTTTTTTTTTTTTAAAGCACCCAAAAGAATAAATATGTTTTGAATCCTGGGAAAAGTCAAAAAAGCTAAATTTCTTTTTCCATCTTAATGTCAGTATTTCCTGAGAGATAAAAAAACTTCAAACCATACAGTCCTTCTTAAATCACAGACAGAATGAAGCACTGTAGTGCAGCTAGGATGTGGAAGCTGATTCCAGAAGGACAAAGAAGTGCCATTAAACGGGACACTAGCCCAGGGAAAGGAGGAAGACCACAGGACAGAAAGAGAAAGAGCAACAAACCCATGCAGAAGAGTTCTCTAAACTCAGTCAAGTGAAAAATGCTCAGTGAAACTTATTAGTGTTTATTAAGTAAAGTGCTTATCAGACTGAAAAAGCAAACCTTTATATCAAGTCCCTAGTTAGGAAATGTTAATAATGGAATTAGCTTAATTATAATAATTAACTTAGGTATAGTGCTTAGTATATTTGAAACTGACTCTGCCTTGCTTTATGTAAATATTCAATAAATTTATTTATTTGTTCTTGGGGTTAAGTCCTTTTTCAGGAATTCTTTTTAAAGTTTTAATAACAGTCTCCTATAGTAAAAATTATGGAGCCTAGCTATCCTGATGACCATTTGGTTATACTATTGATTCTCTATTGGTTGTAGATATATTTCTGATAGGATCTGGAAAGGCGCAGTGAGAATTAAGTCCATGTCTGAACAGATAATGAGGGATGTTGTTTCTAGCAGACATAGGGAAAGAGGCTAGTTTATGTAAATAGAGCCACAAGGGTAATAACTTTTAAATTGGTCTATCTTTTAACTCATCAGTCTAGTCATTTTGTTCTGTAAAAAGATGATCATCCTTCTGCCTCATTACAAACTTAGTTCATTTGGAACAAAAGGGCCAGTAAATGTCAGTGAGCAAGAAATAGTCCAAAGAGTGAATTTCACAAAGTTGACAGTCTGGATTCTCTTACAGTCTTTATATGTACAGTGTATTATGTAGGCAGGTGCCTCATTCAAGAAGAGCAGCTAGTCATTCAAAGTGAAATGTATGCTAAATCCTAAACTGGGCATAAGTATCATTTGCTATGATTTGTATTCTATGGATTCTGGGTTTTTATTTTTGATTTGAATTATAATTATGGATTCAAAGTAATTAAACGGTTTGTCAGCAACACATGCAACATTTTGCTGAGATTTTAATCTCTTGTTTATCATTCAAATAGACGTTGAAACCGGTAAAGGGCCAAATCTAGAAGGATATTTAAATGCAAATGATTCACAGTTCAAATTTTAACATAGAAGAAAGGAAGGGACATTTTTATGTGGAATTGAGAATTTAATCAATGCAAATTTTCATTGGATTATCTGAAACATGCACAGGAGGCTCATGGCTAAAGAGGAAACATGCATCCTTTTAGAAAGATCAATTTTATTTTAATAAGTGTTTATCCTTGTAGCATATAGAAACATAATTTGATATGCATTTTTTGAATCATACACTCAAAACAAATTTAATCTTAAAATTTTCTCAAAAAAGTTCAAGTAAAATCAAAAGTCTTGTACAGTTACTATTGGTTTATTTTGAGAGATGAGAACTCAAAGATTTATATATAGTTTTCACATGTCAATTTGGAGATGGTGAAATAGCTTATTCAAAGTAAAAATCTCAAAACATGAAATGAGTAATGCAAGCAGGATTAAATTCAGGACCCACTACTCTTTGTAGTAAAAAAGAATCTTATAAAATCTATATAAATATTTCATTACAGCTCCTACCAACAAATCTTTACTGTCTGTAATTTGTTACAGGTACTGTGCCCGGTGATGTTCATGGAACAGGAATGACACAGATGATTATCTCCAGTCCAAGTATGCAGATTTTTAATAAAGTAACATAAACAGATTGAGATTTTCAGGTAGACTCTTACAAAATAGGCTTTGATGCTGAATCTGGCCTCTAGATACTGATGCTGAATTAAATCTCAGAGACAGAGTTTTGGGTGAAGCAGAAAGAAAAATTGTTTTGCTTTGCAGGGCAAAGGGGAGTCACAGTGGGCTAATGTCTCAAAACTGTGTGTCCCAGCTTGAGGGGTAGTGAGGAGTTTTATAGTAATGGTTCAAAGAAGGTGTAATCAGCATGGGACATTCTTCTGATTGGCTGGTGGTGAGGAAAGAGGGGGTCAACATCATCAACCTTCTGGCCCTAGCCTATCTGGGGTCTACTTGTTTGTGGGCAGCATACAGTTAACTTCCTCCACTTGTTAGGGGTGTCAGTACCTGCAGAACAGCTCAGAGATATTTTTATGTGTATCCCTTGAGTGGGAATCAGGACCCTGTCTCAAAACTGCACTATTGTTTCTGGACTTTTCTTCCCTTGTCTCTGCATTCTTTCCCTTCTCTGATTAGCAACTGTTTGAACCTGCCCTTTGGAACTCAGGAAAGGTCATGGAGGCTGAATGAAGCCTATTCCTTACGGTCAAGAGATAAGGGACACAGAAAGACTTTTGTGCCCAGGTTTTCATAGAGTCCTGCTCAATTTCAATCTGAGGTCACAAAGAAGGAATGTTCAGTTTATGTTTATGAGTGTTGTATGTGCAGAGCTAGTAAGAATCAAGGAAGTGTGTCATGGGGGAAATAATTAAGTGTAAACCTAGACAGAGACATTCTTGGCTTTATCCAGCATCGGGATACCATTTTCTGTTGAAAATGACCTTCTGAAAACCATATTATCCTGCATGGGTGATATATTCAGAATCTTTCATTGAATTCTTGGAAATAATTAACAAGACAGTCAATTTAATCATTTAATGTCTAGACCACAACTTGAATAAAAATTTCATTTCCTGGGATTTAGTCTACATTTTCTTTATTGTCACTGAGGTATTATCTCAACATTAAAAACTAACAGCAAATATTATCTAAAAATTTTACAGTAATTTTGACCTCTGGCACTTTTTTGATTTCTTCTATTTTGTGGGAATATAAAAATACTATA
>SJYA01007738.1:7591-18135 GCA_006410615.1 Neotragus moschatus | reverse complement strand
ATTTGATTTAGGTCATATCTGAATGGTCTAGCAGTTTTCCCTACTTTCTTCAATTTGAGTCTGAATTTGATAATAAGGAGTTCATGAGAAGGCTTTCCTATATGAAAGTGTTTGTAAGGATTTTATCTGTCTTTGATGTCGGTAGAATCTGACTGTGTATTCTGTTTTGAATCAGAGAGCCCCCAACAGCATCCTCTTTGGTGATTATATCAGTGCAGCTTCTTCTGCACAGGATTTTACTTTTCATATATTGGCAAATTTAATACTTTTAAAAGTATAATTTTATTACTTGCATTTTCTTTCCCATGCATTTATATGTACTTGTGTCTTAGAAAAAGACATAGTTTGAGAACATGGATCATATACTTTCTTTGCTCTTTTGTACCTTTCCTTTCTTTTTTCGGGGGGGGGATGGGTTAATTTGTTTATTATGTAACATATTGGATGCAGAAAAATGTCTTTTAAAAAGATAAAAGTACTCCTCTCCAAATGACTGGAAATTCACCTCCCAGGTGATCAAGTCACCTGCTCAGTGTTTCGAATTGATACTGTGCCATAACTACTTCCTAGGTATCGATTTGGTTTGAGCTCATCTTTTTTTGTATTCGCTTTTGACATTTGACAATGCTTTTTAACTTTTCAAAAGATAATTTTTTTCTCCTTAAAATTTAAATTTAGATTACAAATATAATCTCCAACTGACAATTCATTGTCAGAATTTGAGTCTTTGGACCCTGGCTCCTGGATGAATCACTCAGAAAGAAGGAGAGAAGATGATTTGCTCAGAAGCAGGGCAGAACTGTGATCCTGCAGGATCCTGCCCACAACCTGCAACAGCAGCGCACCTCAGTAGAATTCCTCACAGCACATTCGGCAGACTACTTCTCGACTGCCTGTTGAGCCCTCTGGACAAAACACCCCTGAATTTCCACTCACCTGGATCAAGACTGCAGAAAAGTTCCCAGAAAAGACCTCAAACAGTGAGGTTGAGTTTACTTTTCCTCTTTCAACAAGCCACACTACTAAGAACTGTGGTGCTGGAGGAGACTCTTGAGAGTCCCTTGGACTGCAAAGAGATCAAATCAGTCTATCCTAAAGGAAATCAACCCTGAATTTTCACTGGAAGCACCAATGCTGAAGCTCCAATACTTTAGCCATCTGATTCAAGCAGCCAACTCACTGGAAAAGACTCTGAGGCAGGGAAAGGATGAGGGCAAGAGGAGAAGGGGAAAACAGAGAATGAGATGGTTGGATGGCATCATTGATTCAATGGATATGAGTTTGAGCAAATTCTGGGGTACAGTGAAGGACAGGGAAGCCTGGCACGCTGTAGCTCATGGGATTGCAAAGAGTTGGACATGACAGAGCAACTGAGCAACAAGACAGTATTGTACACCGAATAAGCCTGTCAAGTCAAGTACTATGGGCTTGTGTTTCTCTTCAATTCTCATATGCTTAAATATGAAATTCCCACAGTTGACAGGACACAGTGGACTGGGAGTCAGAGTTTGACTTCAGCTGTAGATCTGTTTCTTTTATGCTGTTATGCAAATCAGTCAACTCCCCCAAGCCTCAAATTTCTATAATATTTCTTCCAACTTGTGTGCTCTGTGATTCTTTTGAATTGCCCAAAGCATTTTGGATAGTGCCAGGCACTTGACAGCCCTTAGGAAAAATATCTATAGCCTTGAGAAGGTTCTGAAATGGCCCACACATGTGGAGCCAGGTCTTGAAACTTAACTATATTGGTAAGAACATATTCAGATGAACTTAAAGATCCTGGAGACTAGATTATTTTAAACTAGGTGAACTCTGTTTACAATATTAGTATTTAATAGAAAGAAATTTGAGCTGTTAACAAATTCTACCAGAGACGAATTATTTCAGTGATTTGTCAGGCATTGATTGCATACCCACTCTTCATTTATCATTGTGATAAACAGTACAAAAAGATGAAAACGGCCCCTTCTCTATTCTTGAGGTAGTAGTTCATCATCTAGTGGAGACTGTAAGAAAGTGTGGTGTGTTACTCTTATTTGATCTTTACAACAATCCTGTGAAGTAAGTGGTATTGCTAGTTTTTCATTCCTGAAGACGAAACTGAGACACCAAGGGTTAGATGAGTTGCCCCATAACACAAAATGGTAACTTGTGGAACCTAGACTCACACTCAAAGCCTGGGCTGTAAACTGTTTCCCTTGGCACAGGGGAATTAGTCTGTACCCCTCATTCCAGATGTTTTTTTAATGCATACCAAGGGTCAGAGGCAACCCTCATCCTTTCCTAAAATCAGATGGAAAATAGGAGGTCAAGACAACCATCCACAACTCCTGTGTAGTGACTTAGTGGGAAATGGGAGTAATTATGTTTGTTCTTTAAGCAATTATGTCAGATCCTTCTAAGGAAGAATGAAATATACTTACTCCACTAGAATTACTATCCCACATGAACTGTGAATTTTGCCAGGTCACTTTTAAATTTTTTTTTTTTTTTTTTTTTTTAGTGCAATTACGAAAATTGTCTTAACTGCTGGGTTCTCTTAATATCACTGCTATTTGGCCATTTTCTTCTCATTGTGCCTTTTTTTTTTTTTTCTTTTAATCCTGATTGAGTTTGTACACTTTTATAAAAAATGTTTTTCTTTTCTGTAAGAAAGAATACAAGATATAGTTTAAAAACTAGGCACAGAATTTGACCATCAATTATAAAGGTCAATCAGTTATACAAATCTTCTCCTATATTTATTACTGTGAATGGAGATTTAAAAATATAAATAGTAATACAAATCTTAATTACAAACTTGAGAAGAAATAGCATAGAAGCAAGAAACAAATCAAAGTAAATGACCTATTAGAAGAATAGGATTAGGAAAGCCACCTAAACACTGCTGACTCCCCACATTAGCAAAGATGCCCAAGATACAACTGTTTAATAATTGAAAGATCTAAGCCATGCTGAGTGATCATTGGAATTAGGAACTCAGAAAAATGTAAAAGCATAAGAACAGATCACATAGAAATTTTGGTCCAAAAGAAATTTTCTGAACTATCTTTAACTGGCTGAGTTTAGTAGTATCATTTCCGGGGGCAGGGGGTGGTGGGGAGAGGGGGTATTATCCTATTTTGACATTTGATTAAATGAAATTCAAATAAATTCCCCAAGATATTATGTTAGGAAATAAGGGATGTTTTCCATCTCTTACTACAAAAACCTTGGGCATTGTACCTTAATTTGCCATGTCAGGATCTGTGAAAAGGAGGATAAATCTTGGGTCTATCTTAATCTCTTTTCTTTTTCTCCAGCTATTTTTAAGCATTCATATTCCTGTTTGCTACTGTTAAGGTGACCTAAGGTAGAGAGGGGAAGAGGGTGAGAGTATGAGGCAACCAAGGAGAAATATCCGTCACATTCAGAATCCCCCACTTTCTCCTATTCAGACTTACACTACTCTGTCTTGGTTGAAGATGAGAGACGTCTGTGAGCTTGTGACTGCTTTAACCAATAGAGTATGACAAAAGTAACATTGTGACACGAAAGGCTAGGTCCTAACAGGACCTGCAGCTTTCACCTTGTTGGTTAGAAATCACTCTTAGAGTTTTCAGCAACCATATTAAGAAGTCTGATCACCCTGAAACCATTCTGTGAGGGAGCCTAGTCCAGCTACATGGCGATGCTACTAGCAGTGCCCTGGTTAACGTGCCCAGCAAGAGTCTAGTCTTCCATTTATCCCAACCCAGTTGCCAGACTTACAAGTTATGAAAACTAATAAGCAGAAACCTCATTTTAACTGGAGTTAGGAGACCATAGGGAGTGCTCTCAGCCCTACCACTCCAGGTCAGTTGCTGACCGAAAAGGAAGAGATGGTATCTTGGTGTCTTCAAAAGGAAGACAGTTATCACTTGACTACCCAGCAGGAGGAAGAAAGAACTTCTCATTGCCAGACAACAGCCCTGCCAGTAAGAGACTGCCGCAACTCAGCCAGTGAAAAGCTGGTACACTTCAGAAACTCCCAGTTTCTTCCAATGTACTCCTTGTTATAGCAGCTCCACCTAACTGCCCTTCCCTATACAAGAGCATTCCTCTGCTTTGTTCTTTGCACTTGTCTGTGGTTTCCCATAGATTCCATCCTGCTTAAATGCTGTTCTTTGCTGTTCCAGAATAAATCCATTTTGTTGGTAAAAATAACTGGCTTTTTTATTGTTTTCAATCAACAAAGTGAAGATATCACCATAGAATTCTAGTCCCCATAGCCTAAGTTTTCCCAGACATTGTAGAGCAGAGCCAAACCGTCTCCTTTGTGCCCTGTCCAAAGTCACTCACAGAATCCATGAGCATAATAAAATGGATAGAATTTCATGTCGTTATGTTTTTTATTCAGCAGTAGATCGCAGAAACATTTATTGGTCTTTGTATACTATCTCTGCTTCAGCCTCTGATTTGTGAGCTACTTAAGGGCAAAAATGTTTGTAATTCTTTTCACTGAGTATCTCTGTTAACTGACTAATAATGGCTGTCAATATGCCAGCAAATTTGGAAAACTCGCCAGAGGCCACAGGACTGGAAAAGGTCAGTTTTCATTCCAATCTCAAAGAAAGGCAATGCTAAAGAATGCTCAAACTACCACACAATTGCACTCATCTGACACACTAGCAAAGTAAAGCTCAAAATTCCCCAAGCCAGGCTTCAACAGTACATGAACCAAGAACTTCCAGGTGCTCTGAAGGAACCCCTTCAGATAATACAACAGTATGCTCATCTTTTTAAAACAGGGATTATCAAATCTTACAATAAGCCATAAGATTAGAGTACTGTTGATATCCACTCCAGTATTCCTGCCATGATAACCCAAGGAAACATGAGCCTGCCGGGCTACAGTCTATGGGGTCACAAAGAGTCAGCCACAACTGAGCGACCAAGCACACACAATATCCATTTTAGAGTTCTCTCCCAGATAAAATTAAATACAAACAAAAGAAGATCTTTGGATAGATTTTTTCATACAAAATATATCCTCTGTTCTTAACAGTTGTTGCTATTGTTCAGATGCTGAACCATGTCTTACTGAGACTGCAGCATGCCAGGCTTCCTTGTCCCTCTCTATCTCTCAGTTTGCTCAAACTTGTCCATTGAGTCAGTGATGATATCCAGCCATTTCATCTTCTGTTACTCCTTTCTTTTGCCCTCAATCTTTCCCAGCATCAAAGTGTTTTCCAAAGAGTCAGCTTTTTGCATTAGGTGGCCAAAGTATTGGAGCTTCAGCTTCAGCATCAGTCCTTCCAAAGAATATTCAGAATTGATTTCCTTTACAATTGACTGGTTTGATCTCCTTGTTGTCCAAGGGACTCAAACCACAGTTCAAAAACATCAGTTCTTCAGTGATAAGCCTTCTTTATGGTCCAACTCTCACATCTGTACATGACTATTGGAAAACCCATAGCTTTGACTATCTTAACAGAGCATTGTAATTATGGGAATATTACCAAAACAGTCTGGGTCTCCAGATTGCCCCTTTTGTAACATTAGCATGTTACTCTGCTTTGAATACTGTCAAAATGAAGGAAACCTCATTTAAAATGCAGTACTGGGATGCAATCTCAAAAACAACAAAATGATCTCTGTTCATTTCCAAGGCAAACCATTCAATATCATGATAATCCAAGTCTATGCCCCGACCAGTAATGCTGAAGAAGCTGAAGTTGAACAGTTCTATGAAGACCTATAAGAACTTCTAGAACTAACACCAAAAAAAACATGTCTTCTTCATTATAGGGGACTGGGAAGTCAAGAGAAGCAGGCAAATTTGGCCTCAGAATACAAAATGAAGCAGGGCAAAGGCTAACAGTTTTGCCAAGGGAACACACTGGTCGTAGCAAACACCCTCTTCCAACAACACAAGAGAAGACTCTACACATGGACATCACCAGATGGTCAATACCAAAATTAAACTGATTATATTATTTGCAGCCAAAGATAGAGAAGCTCTATACAGTCAGCAAAAACAAGACTGGGAGCTGACTGTGTCTCAGATCATGAATTCTTTATTGCCAAATTCAGACTTAAATTGAAGAAAGTAGAGAAAACCACTAGACCATTCATGTGTGACCTAAATCAAATCCCTTATGACTATAGAGTGGAAGTGACAAATAGATTCAAGGGATTAGATCTGATAGAGTGCCTGAAGAGTTATGGATGGAGATTTGTGACATTGGACAGGAGGAGTGATCAAGACCATCCCCAAAAGAAGAGATGCGAAAAAGAAAAATGGTTGTCTGAGGAGGCCTTACAAACAGCTATGAAAAGAAGAGAAGTGAAAGGCAAAGAAGAAAAGGAAAGATATACCCATTTGAATGCAGAGTTCCAAAGAATAACAAGGAGAGATAAGAAAGCCTTCCTCAGGGATCAGTGCAAAGAAAGAGGAAAACAATAGAATGGGAAATACTAGAGATCTCTTCTAGAAAATGAGAGATACCAAGGGAAATTTTCATGCACAGATGGGCACAATAAAGGACAGAAGCAGAAGATATTAAGAAGAGGTGGCAAGAATACACAGAAGAACTATACAAAAAGGATCTTCATGACCCAGATAATCATGATGGTGTGATCACTCATGTAGAGGCAGACCTCCTGGAATGTGAAGTCAAGTGGGCCTTAGAAAGCATCACTACGAACAAAGCTGTGAAGGTGATGGAATTCCAGCTGAACTATTTCAAATCCTAAAAGATGATGATGTGAAAGTGCTGCACTCAATATGCCAGCAAATTTGGAAAACTCAGCAGTGGCCACAGGACTGGAAAAGGTCAGTTTTCATTTCAATCCCAAAGAAAGACAATGCCAAAGAATGCTCAAACTACTGCACAATTGCACTCATCTCACATGCTAGTAAAGAAATGCTCAAAATTCTTCAAGCCAGGCTTCAACGGTACGTGAACCATGAAATTCCAGATGTTGAAGGTGGATTTAGAAAAGGCAGAGTAACCAAAGATCAAATTGCCAACACACGTTGAATCATCAGAAAAGCAAAATAATTCCAGAAAACCATCTACTTCTGCTTTATTGACTCTGCCAAAGCCCTTTAACTGTGTGGATGCCAACAAACTGTGGAAAATTCTTCAAGAGATGGGAGTACCAGACCACTTGACCTGCCTCCTGAGAAATCTATATGGAGGTCAAGAAGCAACANAAAATAATTCCAGAAAACCATCTACTTCTGCTTTATTGACTCTGCCAAAGCCCTTTAACTGTGTGGATGCCAACAAACTGTGGAAAATTCTTCAAGAGATGGGAGTACCAGACCACTTGACCTGCCTCCTGAGAAATCTATATGGAGGTCAAGAAGCAACAGTTAGAACTGGACATGGAACAACAGACTGGTTCCAAATCAGAAAGGAGTATGTCAAGGCTGTATATTGTTATCCTGCTTATTTAATTTATATGCAGAGTACATCATGAGAAACACCAGGCTGGATGAAGCACAAGATGGAATCAAGATTGCCGAGAGAAATATCAGTAATCTCAGATATGCAGATGACACCACCATTATGGCAGAAAGTGAAGAAGAGCTAAAGAACCTCTTGATGAATGTGAAAGAGGAGAGTAAAAAAGATGGCTTAAAGCTCCACTTTCAGAAAACTAAGATCATGGGATTTGGTCCCATCACTTCATGACAAATAGATGGTGAAACAATGGCAACAATAACAGACTGTATCTTGTGGGTCTCCAAAATCACTGCAGATGGTGACTGCAGCCATGAAGTTAAAAGACTCTTGCTCCTTGGAAGAAAACTTATAACCAACCTAGACAGCTTATAAAAAAGCAGAGATATTACTTTGCTGACAAAGGTCTGTCTAGTCAAAGCTATGGTTTTTCCAGTAGTCATGTATAGATGTGAGAGTTGGACTATAAAGAAAGCTGAGAGCCGAAGAATTGATGCTTTTGAACTATGGTGTTGGAGGAGACTCTTGAGAGTCCCTTGGACTGCAAGGAGATTCAACCAGTCTATCCTAAAGGAAATCAGTCCTGAATATTCATTGGAAGGATTGATGCTAAACCTGAAACTCCAATACTTTGGCAACCTGATGCGAAGAACTGACTCATTGGAAAAGACCCTGATGCTGGGAAAGATTGAAGATGGGAAGAGAAGGTGACCACAGAGGATGAAATGGCTGGATGGCATCACTGACTCAAAGGACATGAGTTTGAGTGGATTCTAGGAGTTGGTGATGGACAGGGAGGTCTGGCATACTTCAGTCCATGGTGTCACAAAGAGCAACTGAACTGAAAAGATATGTCCACCTCATAATCTACAGAACTTCGGATATTACCTTCAATAGCAAAAGATATGACTACTCAAGGATATTGAGAAATTTATGCTAGATTATCAGGGTTGGTTCTACCTGCCATCACATGTTTCCTTATAAGAGAAAGACAGAGGGAGATTAGACTGAGGCACACAGAGAGGAGGAGATATGAAAACAGAGGCAGAGCTGAGAGTGATGAGACCAGAAGTCAAGGACACAAGACATGCCAGCAGCCGTTAGAAACCAAAGAAGACAAGGAACAGATCCCGCCAATTACCCGCTCCCCCACCACAGCTTCCAGAGGGTGCATGACCTTACTGACACCTTGACATCAGACACTCGACCTCCAGAACTGAGAGAATAAATTTCATTGCATCCTTTGTTTATATATTCTGTTATATTGCAAGTTTTATCTTTAGGAAGTTATGTTTTCTATCTAAACAAATTCTCCCTAATTGTTACTGACATAGCCACAGACTTCCTGGATCAGGAATGATCTTATCAGCCATGTAGTCCAACTTCCCCTCCAGAATTGAAAATCCTGTCTCCACAGAGATATTTATTCATTTAAACCTCTTTCTTTATTTTTTTTTTTTTACCAGTGTTGACTCCATTCACTGAATCATAGTAACTTCCACATAACTTTTCCCTTAGAAGCCACAAGAATAAATTTCTACATGACATTTTTCTCTGTGCCTACTTTTGTTCTTTGGTCATTCACAGAAATGGTTATGACGTGATTTAGCTACAGAAAATTTCTAAAGCAGATTTTAAAAAGGAAAAACATAGGTAGATTAATTGAGCCTATCTTATACAGATTTCTATTTCCCCATATTGCCAGAAACGTTTAACTATTTCATCATGGTATAATTCAAATTTTATTGTGAATCCCTTTTAATATAATACCAACTTTATTTTTACCCATTAATATGAATCCTATCCTTCACAGAACAAACAATACTCTACGTGACTGCCCTTCAAATACGTGAAGAGAACTATTACATCAAACATTGACAAAGCATTTTCACTCCATGTTAAATAAAGCTAGGCCTTCAGTAGTTCTTTAAGAGGTATTATATTCTGATTCCTCAGTTCTCTAGTCAATATTCTGCAGAAACATTTTGGTTTTACAATGTTTGTACCTCTCTAAATGTGAATCCAGGCTTCAGCAATACGTGAACCGTGACCTTCCTGATTTTCAAGCTGGTTTTAGAAAAGGCAAAGGAACCAGAGATCAAATTGCCAACATCCGCTGGATTATCACAAAAGCAAGAGAGTTCCAGAAAAGCATCTATTTCTGCTTTATTGACTATGCCAAAGCTTTTGTGCGTATCACAATAAACTGTGGAAAATTCTTAATGAGATGGGCATACCAGACCACCTGACCTGCCTCTTGAGAAACCTGTATGCAGATCAGGAAGCAACAGTTAGAACTGGACATTGAACAACAGACTGGTTCCAAATAGGAAAAGGAGTACGTCGAGGCTGTATATTGTCACCCTGCTTATTTAACTTATATGTAGAGTACCTCATGAGAAATGCTGGACTGGAAGAAGCACAAGCTGGAATCAAGATTGCTGGGAGAAATATCAATAACCTCAGATATGCAGATGACATCACCCTTATGGCAGAAACGAAGAATGAAAGAGCCTTTTGACAAAAGTGAAAGAGGAGAGTGGAAAGGTTGGCTTAAAGCTCAACATTCAGAAAACAAAGATCATGGCATCTGGTCCCATCACTTCATGGCAAGTAGGCTGGAAAATAGTGGAAACAGTGGCTGACTTTATTTTTGGGGGCTCCAAAATCACTGCAGATGGTGATTGCAGCCAGGAAATTAAAAGATACTTACTCTTTGGAAGGAAAGTTACGACCAACCTACACAGCATGTTAAAAAGCAGAGACATTACTTTGCCAACAAAGGTCCGTCTAGTCAAGGTTTTTCCTGTAGTCATGTATGAATGTGAGAGCTGGACTATGAAGAAAGCTGAGAGTCGAAGAATTGATGCTTTTGAACTGTGGTATTGGAGAAGACTTTTGAGAGTTCCTTGGACTGCAAGGAGATCCAGCCAGTCCATCCTAAAGGAGATCAGTCCTAGATATTCATTAGAAGGACTGATGTTGAAGCTGAAACTCCAATACTTTAGCCACCTGATGCAAAGGGCTGACTCATTTGAAAAGACCCTGATGCTGGGAAGGATTGAGGGCAGGAGGAGAAGAAGACGACAGAGGATGAGATGGCTGGATGGC
>SJYA01007737.1:3770-21680 GCA_006410615.1 Neotragus moschatus | reverse complement strand
GATTGGTGGCCAAATTCTCTACCACTGAAACACCAAGGAAGCCCAGAAAAAAAACATGGGCTGTGTTATTGCAAGCAAGTCAGCTAACCTTTCGTCTTCACTTCCTCAACCATATAATGCAGATAATAAAACATTTTTTCCTACTTGGACATGCTTTATTGAAATTCAATGGCAAATATTATCTAACATGAGTTACAGTCTACATTATTTTTCCTCTTTCTATAATTGCCTTCCTGAATTTTTCTTTGTTTGGTTTTTCTTATCTCTTTCTCTCCTTTTTTTTTAAAAAAATTAATTTCTAGGTCTTTTCATCGAAATACTCCTACTGTTAAAATTTGTTTTCTCTATATTTTCTGTGAAATGAGCTATTTATTTGAACAATATACAATTACTGATTTTCAATCACTCATGACCTGCAAAAATGGCAACTGCATATTTTCAACCTTGCTCCTAATAAAATGAGCCAGTAGAAGTCACCAACACAAGTCGCCTGGCGCACACTGCCTCTCCCATCGCCACCATTTCCCCGGCTCCCAGGATGCACTGCTCTTCTGCCTTTAGATTCTCATGTTTTCTCTGCTCTATGGAAGCTCAGGAAAAAAAGACTGAAAACACAAAAATAAAAATCTGAAAATCATGACTCACCTACTACATTTCGGTAAACAATTTTTCCTGATAAAAATTAAGTGAATTTTCTGTAGAAAATCAGGAAAATACCAAAGATTGAAAAACTCTTGTAATTAAACATTATCTATCTACCTCCAAATTCATTACTAACATTTCCTAGATAAATAGATATAGAAATACACCATGCAAATACAGGGAGGAAAAGAGTATTTTCATTTTAGTTTTTAAAAATTCATTCATTTTATAGCTACTATTTTGTGTTATTTTAAAATTGGATATATTATTAATATTCCAATACTATAAATTATTCTTTTGCATATTAATTATTCTTTTACATATCTCAACATGTTTTTAAATGTTGCATGATATTTCATTTTAAGGGATTATTAAATTTGAATATTCCTCAGATGTTCACAGATGATTTTGGTCCTATAGAATGTATCATGATGACAATTCTAGTAAATCAATGTCTGCACCAATTTACAATTCTTTGTTAAGGATAGACTTCTACAAGTGGAAATTTTTGATCAAAGTTGTTCAAATGTTAATAGCTTTGATAATTTAAATTGCTCTACAGAAAGGCTGTATCAGTTTACACACCCAAGGGCAGTTCATGGTTTGTTTACTTCCTTAGACCAGATTTCTCAAATTTTTGGTCTCAGACTCCTTTTTTCTCTGAAAAATTATTGAGATTCACCAACGGTCTTTGACTTCAGTGGGTTTTATGTACATATATAATATTTAGCACATGTGAAATTAAAACTGAAAAGACTGTAAATATATTAATTTATTTTAAAACAACAATAAGCTTATATATTAATAAAAGTAATACTGAAAAATAATTGTATCTTTCAAACTAAAAAAGTCTCATCTGGCTTAATGGAATGTTGTTGGATTCTCATACTTGCTTCCATATATATATATTTAATCTGCCGTTGGTTGAAATATATACAAAGAAAGTCCTGATTCACACATAAACGTGGCTGAGAGAGGAAAAGTATTTTAATGGCCTTTTCAGATAATTGTAGCTATATTTCTTCGAAACTACCTGAAATCCAACAAGTGGAAGCTTCTTAAAGGTTGGTTGCAATTTGGAATCAGAAGTCAACGTTTTTTAAATGGATCTTTTACTCATTTGTGATTATGTAAAATCATGTGTTCAAAAATCTTGATTTCCAAAGTTATGCAGGCCTTCCAGTCTTTGACACATTTCATTATAGAATATAAAAAAAATCACATTTATTAACATCATTGTTGATCTCATCAGAAAAGTCTTCAAGTCTTAGGCAGCTGTCAAAATGGTGTTTCTTAAAAGCTTGAATTTTGTGATTGGCCTAAATACTGTCAGTTGTTTTCCTTGAAGACACAGAGTGCATTTATTTTCAAGACAATATCCTCCAAAGTACAACTCTGAATACCCACAGTTTGTCTGTCCATCCTTCTTTTGGGTAAGAATGTGGTCCCCGGGTAAAAACGGCCAGTGCAGTTCACATCTCAAAGTGATTTTTTTTCACAACAATTGTTACGTGCAATAGAAGGGCTTTAATGTTCTTCCCATATCATCGCAGAATATTAAAAAGACCCATACTCAAGGGTTGAGATGCAATGAAATTAACATTTTTACTACTTCAGCAAGGACTTTCTTAAATGAAACTATTTAACAGCTTTATTTTAACTTCACCAACTTAAAGTTGGTGAAGACCAGAATTACCATCAGTACAGTTTTTTTTTTCCCCTCCATGGTCTTAATTTGTTTTACGTTANTGTTCTTCCCATATCATCTCAGAATATTAAAAAGACCCATACTCAAGGGTTGAGATGCAATGAAATTAACATTTTTACTACTTCAGCAAGGACTTTCTTAAATGAAACTATTTAACAGCTTTATTTTAACTTCACCAACTTAAAGTTGGTGAAGACCAGAATTACCATCAGTACAGTTTTTTTTTTCCCCTCCATGGTCTTAATTTGTTTTACGTTACCGTTGCTTTTGCACAATTCATGCAAGTATCAGCACAGTGATAAGGCAGATAGTATCTTAATATTACCATAAAAATAATTTTGGCCTTATAGCCAAAAGGAAAGAGGGGTTCTGCTATCATACTTTTATTACAATTATTAAAACTATTCTTCCTATTCCATCTTCAATGAATGGGGATAGGAATGGGTTAAAAGAATTATTTTTCACCCCCCAAGCAATATTTAATTTTCCTTACTAATATTCAAGAAACAGAAACAAACTTCTTAACTGACGGCACAAAGACACCATAAAGACAAAGGCTCTCCCATTCAAAGAGAAGCAGGAGAGAGAGTAAACATACATTTACTTAAAAAAATATTATTTATGTGTTTAAAGTACAAATTAGTTTGGTACAGAACATCTCATGTCTGTTTTATTTCCATATCCCTCAGACTGACAATGGGATGCCTATCAATTAACTCATTTAGAGAGCCATACACCACAAGAAATAAATTATTTGTCCTCTGGAGCTTGTCACAAGGGGATTTTTAAAAAACCATTAAACAGAAAGACAACTGTTCATCTTACAAAGATGAAAGGCCAGTTCCTCCTCCTCAGCCGACAGTTTCTTAGCAAAAATGAAATCTACTCTGCATGGTGTTTTACATGTAAGAAAACATGCTTATATTCAACTTACTTAAATTCTTTGAACCTCACTGTTCTTATGTATGAAACTGGATTAGCTGCAACACTTAGTGAGTATTTAATAAAATAATGCGTCTGATATATTTAGCACTTTGCCTGGCGCCTACTAAGTTCTCACGCACTGATCATGGTGGTCATAATGGTAGGATCAGCAGAAAAAGTAGCAGATGCAGCAGCTGGTGTGTTAGGAATTAGTTTTGGCAGGGTGAGGGGAGTCTCACGGTCGCCCAGCAAGGCAGAGATGGACTGATCTTCACAGGCTCTTTTCCCTCCATGACCTAAAGTCTTCCTCCTGTGCCGCAGCTGTATTTCCGGGGCTCTCAGAAAGGGTTCCTACCTCTCCTGTGGGTTTGGAATCCTAACACCAGACGGTGGGCCTCTCAACCTGTAGTGCAGGTACAGTCCTCCTTCCATATCGGGGTATTCCAGGACCCCCTCAGATACCAAAACTCTGAGGCTCAAGTCCCATCTATTAAATGGCAATTGAATACTATCCACAGGTGGATGAGCCCGCGGACACAGAACCTGCAGATTTGAAGGCCCAGAGTGCGACTCTGTCTCTAAACTGGGCCCGTCTTCCCCAAACATTTGTTTCATATTTCCATAACCCTAACAGAAATAGATGGGGAAACAATGGAAACAGTGACAGACTTTATTTTCTTGGGCTCCAGAATCACAGCAGATGGTCACTGTAGCCATGAAATTAAAAGATGCTTGGCCTTCAGAAGAAAAGCTATGATAAACCTAGACAGCGTAATAAAAAAGCAGAGACATTATTTGGCCAACAAAAGTCTGTCTAGTCAAAGCTATGGTTTTTCCAGTAGTCATGTATGGATGTGAGAGTTGAACCATAAAGAAGAAGTCTGAGCACTGAAGAGCTGATGCTTTTGAAGACTCCTGAGAGTCCCTTGGACAGCAAGGAGATCAAACCAGTCCATCCTAAAGCAAATCAATCCTGAATATTCATTGGAGGGACTAATGCTGAAGCTGAAGCTCCAATACTTTGGCCACCTGATGTGCAGAACTGACTCAGTGGAAAATACCCTGATGCTGGGAAGGATTGAAGGCAGGAGGAGAAGGGGACAATAGAGGATGAGATGGCTGGATGGCGTCACTGACTCGATGGACATGAGTTTGAGCAAGATCTGGGTGGAGGTCAAGGAGGCCTGGCGTGCTGCTACCCATGGGATTGCAAAGAGCTGGACACTAGAGCATCTGAACCACAACAGGAATGGTGCATTACGCATAAAGTAATGAAGTAGCGAAGTGTTAGCAGCATGAACTTCGGAGAGAGCACCCCCAAGTCAGACTCCAGCTTTCTACTTCTTATAAACATAATTTTGGAGCCATCCCTTTCTTATCAGTAAAAAAAAAAAAAAAAAGTGAGTTACAAGTGCTTGTCTGATGGAACAGCGGTGAAGATTGTCAAATGAGTTAGCATCTAGAAACTGCAGAGGCACACAGAGCCAGGCACACAGAGCCAGGCACACAGAGCCGGGCACACAGTGGGCGGCGGGTAAATGACTATTTGATGATTAACTCTTACAGAAAACATTTGCTCTTCTGGGTCCTGATTGTTGGTCTCTTAGACTAAATAGCTTCATTATTTCCCTCCCTCTTCAGTTCCCAGACACATCGCAGACTTATAAGAATATTAAAAACTCAGGACTATAGCTGCACAGAATTTCCCATAATCCTTTTTCTGCTTTGCGCTCCTAAAGCTATTTCATAGAAAAGTGACCTTATTTTTAAATAGAGGGGGCAATTGAAAATCAGTGAACGGACCTACCCCCTAATGATTTTTTTCTCAGACATAATTATAATAATTAGCATTATAAAGTGCTAATTATCTTTGGACACAGAGGACCTAGACACCAGAGACAGAGGTCCGCATTAAGTAAAGTGGATTTCACTTTCTTCAGTTAAGAGATTTCTCCATTTTCCTCTTTGTAATGATGCAAGAGATCCTTAGTCCACCAAGCCTCATTTTAGAACTTTTTCCAGATAAAGAAACTATCTGCCGGCCATCCGCAGCCAGCTACATATTGAGTCTATGTATATACAAAAAATTGCTCCATAAGCATCACTCTTGGTTCAGTGATTTTTCTGTGATTGTGGGCCAGTGCCTAGGACCTGAGAAGAACCCAAAGTGGAAAAGATCATGAGTTTCTTGCTTAGATGGCAGATTATTCTGGTTAGCATATAGATTGGCACCTTCCTACTCCATCAGAGTCTTAGAAGCTGGCGGGGTGGTTGTTGAATATGTCAGGTGTGTGGGAGAGAAACTCAGTATGTAGGAAGACGTTCAAGCTCAGCAGGACTTAAGGAGTCATCTATTTCAACCATTTAATTTTGCAGAGAAGAAACTGAGGTACAGGACTACGTGACGGGAGAACCAGAGTGGAAAACCCGAGCTGCTGATGCTTTCAGGTAAGTCATTGTCACTTTGTGTTGGGCTTTAGGTCAGAGGACTTTTACTAAGAAAAGTCAGGGTCATGTATTAGAGGGCAGAAGAGAGTTAGACTCCAGGGTGAGGCATTGTTGTAAGGTAAAGAACAAAATGACTCTGGGCTTCTGTTTAGCAATGGGATAATTGCAATGCTCTCTAGTCCTCCCCTCACTAACTTGAGACATTAGATGCTGAGGCAGAGTTTGAAACAGACTGGCGGCGATGCAAAGCTGTAAAGAACCGGCGCATTTTCTGAGGGCCCCAGACACTTGCCTGCTTAGGCCAAGTGGAAGCCGTGTTAGTCGCTCAGTCGTGTCCGCCTCTTCGTGACCCCGTGCGCGGTGGCCCCCCAGGCTCTTCGAGTCATGTGTTTCTCCAGGCAAGAATGCTGGAGTGAGTAGCCATGCCCTCCTCCATGGGGTCTTCCCGACCTAGGGATCGAACCCGGGTCTCCTGCAGTGCAGGCGGATTCTTTACCATCTGAGCCACCAGTGAAATCCCTTAGGTCAAACCTGTTCCCTGTTCAGCATAGACACACATCTCCAGCTGCAGTCTAGAGATACCCTGTGGTCCTCGAGTGAGGTCAGTTTCACACCCAGACAGCCTCAGTCAACTGGAAGTGCTTATTTGGGTGAGGTAAAAATCTGCCTTCTCAAAATGCCCACTCACTGAACCCGTGCTGAACATTGAAACACAAACAAATAAATGTTTTACTTAAAAGAAAAACTTTCAATTATTTTAAAATGTGAACACAATTCCCTTAATTTTCCCTAAGCCTGTGTTTCTCAAACTCAGCTGTATCAGAATCTTCTGGAGTATTGCTAAACACCATTGCTGACTCCCAGCCCCAGAGCATCTGATTCGATAGGTCTGGAGTGGTATCCGAGGATTACTTCTCCAGCAAGTTCTCAGGTGATCCTGGTCTGAGGACTGCACGTTGAGATTCCCAGCTCCAAGCACATCAGTTATCTCCGTTGTACGTTTGAGGCATAATTTCCTAACTGACATCACTTCATTTTTCCTGTTTTGAATGCTTTAGAAATTTCCCTGTTAACTTTTTTACACTTCTTATATTTGCTCAAGTTTTCCTTAGTGGGCACGTATGACTTCTTCTACTTGAGGGGGGATAAAAAGTACACATAAAAAATAAAGTTAAATAAAAGTATAAATATCAGTATAAAGCAAGATGACTAAAATAATTTATCTCATTATCATGTTTTCATAGCCTTTATGAAATATGTTTTATTTGAACTGGAATGCCTTTTCTAAGTAAATTATTTCTATTTCCATCAGTGAACACTGTGGTGATTGGGGAAAGACACACCTTTTTGGAATTAACTTTATATTGCCTCTTTGGAGTTTATGGCAACATGAGAAAGCCTAAATTTATAAACTAAAGACCTGATTTTGAAACCCAAACTCATGGATTTCACGGACACTGTGATGTATTTAGACAAGTGTGTCTTTAGATGTCTTTAGACAAGAGTTTGGTTTCCTCGGTTTTGAATGGCACTAAGGTAGCAATGTGTGTGTCCGTTAGTGGTTCAGTTGTGTCTGACTCTTTGCCATCCCACGGACGGTAGCCCGCCGGGCTCCTCTGTCTGTGGATTTCTCCAGGTAAGAACACTCCAGGGGATCTTCCTGACACAGGGATGGAACCTGGGCCTCCCACATTGCAGGCTGATGTTTACCATCGGAGCCACAAGGGAAGTCCCCAAATAGTAACAGCTACCCTTCACATTCTGTATGGGAGTGAGGGGAAACACACTGACTCTGGTGTATCTATAAAGGCCTTGCACGTTTTGCTATTATTTCCAATGTTTATTCACATGGACACTGCTTTCACTTTCTCATCTGGAATTCCATTTTGTGAGAAGAAAAGTCATATAGGCTCATTGTCTTCAGAAGTGTCTCCAGGCAGGAGCCCTTCACTGGCCAAGCACACTGCCTGCACATGTCATCTCGCTCAACTTAACCTTCAGTTTCACCAAGTTCAAGATTGGGCACCGTCTCCAGGGAAGGCCAGGTCTACAGTCCATGAGCCTGTGGTCTGTGCCTCTCAGCTCCCCGGATTAGATGCGGTGGCAATGAGACTTCAGCTTCTCCTTGGGGACCACATTGATCAGTTGCTGAGTCATGTCTGTCTCATTGCAGCCCTATGGACTGCAGCCCTCCAGGTTTCTCTGTCTACGGGATTTCCAAGACAAGGATATTGCTGTGGGTTGCCATTTTCTCCTCCAGGGTGGAGGCCACGGACAAGCCTATAACTCTACCCATTTCTTTTGTTGTTGTTTTACTATCGTAGAGCGTGGGTCTTTCCCTTTGCATTGTATTTTATATTGCAGCACAGCTGATTAACAATGTGTTAGTTTCAGGTCTACAACAAAGTGGTTCATCCCTGCATATACGTGCATCTCATGTTTTTAAATTATTTCCCCAGTTAGGTTGTTATAGAATATGGAAGTCCTTCTCCACGGCTGACAAGCAAAAGAGCCCCAAAGTTTAGGAACATGACTTGGTGAAGCTCAAACTGAATAAGCCACAGGATGAGTTTTGATGGCCATGTGTTGGAGTCAGGACTGGGGTGATTTTTGAAGTACTGTACAAACTTCTTCTAACTCTTGGAGAAAAAGAAACATGGCAGGAAAGTCAGTTGAGTCAACTGAGGGTGCCACAGATGCTTCTCACACTTTCTCAGATAACTCTCCTTGCAATCGTTCTGGAAATGTTCACAACTTATTTTCAGATGGCTCCTCATTATTCTATAGAACTACTTTTCCACCAGAATGAATTAATCAGGCTATCAGAAATGATATTTTCACACTACTGTTTTAGGTAAAGATGCACTCACCAATTAACNTGCCCGTTGAGATTCCCAGCTCCAAGCACATCAGTTATCTCCGTTGTACGTCTGAGGCATAATTTCCTAACTGACGTCACTTCATTTGTCCTGTTTTGAATGTTTTAGAAATTTCCCTGTTAACTTTTTTACACTTTTTATATTTGCTCAAGTTTTCCTTAGTGGGCATGTATGACTTCTACTTGAGGGGGGGAAAAAGTACACATAAAAAATAAAGTTAAATAAAAGTATAAATATCAATATAAAGCAAGATGACTAAAATAATTTATCTCATATCATGTTTTCATAGCCTTTATGAAATATGTTTTATTTGAACTGGAATGCCTTTTCTAAGTAAATTATNAAAGTACACATAAAAAATAAAGTTAAATAAAAGTATAAATATCAATATAAAGCAAGATGACTAAAATAATTTATCTCATATCATGTTTTCATAGCCTTTATGAAATATGTTTTATTTGAACTGGAATGCCTTTTCTAAGTAAATTATTTCTATTTCCATCAGTGAACACTGTGGTGATTGGGGAAAGACACACCTTTTTGGAATTAACTTTATATTGCCTCTTTGGAGTTTATGGCAACATGAGAAAGCCTAAATTTATAAACTAAAGACCTGATTTTGAAACCCAAACTCATGGATTTCATGGACACTGTGATGTATTTAGACAAGTGTGTCTTTAGATGTCTTTAGACAAGAGTTTGGTTTCCTCGGTTTTGAATGACACTAAGGTAGCAATGTGTGTGTCCGTTAGTGGTTCAGTTGTGTCTGACTCTTTGCCATCCCACGGACGGTAGCCCGCCGGGCTCCTCTGTCTGTGGATTTCTCCAGGTAAGAACACTCCAGGGGATCTTCCTGACACAGGGATGGAACCTGGGCCTCCCACATTGCAGGCTGATGTTTACCATCGGAGCCACAAGGGAAGTCCCCAAATAGTAACAGCTACCCCTCACATTCTGTATGGGAGTGAGGGGAAACACACTGACTCTGGTGCATCTATAAAGGCCTTGCACGTTTTGCTATTATTTCCAATGTTTATTCACATGGACACTGCTTTCACTTTCTCATCTGGAATTCCATTTTGTGAGAAGAAAAGTCATATAGGCTCATTGTCTTCAGAAGTGTCTCCAGGCAGGAGCCCTTCACTGGCCAAGCACACTGCCTGCACATGTCATCTCGCTCAACTTAACCTTCAGTTTCACCAAGTTCAAGATTGGGCACCGTCTCCAGGGAAGGCCAGGTCTACAGTCCATGAGCCTGTGGTCTGTGCCTCTCAGCTCCCCGGATTAGATGCGGTGGCAACGAGACTTCNTCCATTTTGTGAGAAGAAAAGTCATATAGGCTCATTGTCTTCAGAAGTGTCTCCAGGCAGGAGCCCTTCACTGGCCAAGCACACTGCCTGCACATGTCATCTCGCTCAACTTAACCTTCAGTTTCACCAAGTTCAAGATTGGGCACCGTCTCCAGGGAAGGCCAGGTCTACAGTCCATGAGCCTGTGGTCTGTGCCTCTCAGCTCCCCGGATTAGATGCGGTGGCAACGAGACTTCAGCTTCTCCTTGGGGACCACATTGATCAGTTGCTGAGTCATGTCTGTCTCATTGCAGCCCTATGGACTGCAGCCCTCCAGGTTTCTCTGTCTACGGGATTTCCAAGACAAGGATATTGCTGTGGGTTGCCATTTTCTCCTCCAGGGTGGAGGCCACGGACAAGCCTATAACTCTACCCATTTCTTTTGTTGTTGTTTTACTATCGTAGAGCGTGGGTCTTTCCCTTTGCATTGTATTTTATATTGCAGCACAGCTGATTAACAATGTGTTAGTTTCAGGTCTACAACAAAGTGGTTCATCCCTGCATATACGTGCATCTCATGTTTTTAAATTATTTCCCCAGTTAGGTTGTTATAGAATATGGAAGTCCTTCTCCACGGCTGACAAGCAAAAGAGCCCCAAAGTTTAGGAACATGACTTGGTGAAGCTCAAACTGAATAAGCCACAGGATGAGTTTTGATGGCCATGTGTTGGAGTCAGGACTGGGGTGATTTTTGAAGTACTGTACAAACTTCTTCTAACTCTTGGAGAAAAAGAAACATGGCAGGAAAGTCAGTTGAGTCAACTGAGGGTGCCACAGATGCTTCTCACACTTTCTCAGATAACTCTCCTTGCAATCGTTCTGGAAATGTTCACAACTTATTTTCAGATGGCTCCTCATTATTCTATAGAACTACTTTTCCACCAGAATGAATTAATCAGGCTATCAGAAATGATATTTTCACACTACTGTTTTAGGTAAAGATGCACTCACCAATTAACTCCACCAGTTTCTAATCAGAAAAAAAGTCACCTGGATTTTTTTGAATTGCCTGTGTGCTTGGCTGAGCCCCAAATAATTTGCCATGCATATAAGTACAGGGTGATGCAGAAAGAAAAATGCATTTTCAAAAGAAAAATAGCTCCTTGATAATTCTTCTCTACCATGTACAGCTCCTGCCACTTCGTACTGAGCCTTTTCTTCCTCCTGTGCTGAGTGCCCCGAAATTTCAGTTCATTGCATTTTAAGTACAAGCCCTGCATTAACCTTCAAGTTACTCTTTGTTACTTACACAGACTTGCTTTCACTGTTCAGTTAGTGTATTTTTCAACAGATTATTTTCAATTGGTATATTTGAAATATACTGATAATTGATGATTACATATATATTGACACTTGATAATTATATATATATAATTGATTTATTGAGGGTATAATGAGTTGGGATGGAACATGCCATCATTTTTCTATTTAAAATTTTAAAAATTATTGTTTTAATTTAACAACTTTTCCCTTAGGGATAAAGTTTTCAGAAATAAGTAAAAGCCATTGTGAGGGGTAAGTGTATATTTAAAACATACAGTGAAAAGATGTGACAACTTACGCAGGCAGAGGGATAGAACTATGAACCTGCTTTGCCTGATTTCTGGGATGAAGCAACTCTTTATTCCATTGTATTTCAGTGGATTTCCTTGTTCCCTCCCAGTCTGCACATCAAATATTTACACCTGAATGATGCTCAGCTCTGTGAAAGACAGGCTGGCTGGATCAGCTGCTGCCTCAGACAGTCTCTAAATGTGTTTTCAGCATGTCTTCAGACAGTTATTTTTCCCTCTGTTCAATTTTGCTCATCTTACTTAACTTTTCAAGTGCCACTATTTCCTTTTTAAGTGTGGTATTGAGAAGTGCAAACATTATTGAAAGGGAGACTCTCACTAGCATAATCGTGCATTATCTTCCTTTTATATTGCAGATGGAAAACATTAAACCTAGAGGGAATAGAGAGCTGCTCGATCAGATATGGATAGTACAATTTCCTTTAAAAAGACTTACCTGTGGAGGAGAAAAATACCGTGTTTTTTTTAAGGAAGTAACTTTCCATCATTTTTAAAAAGATCCAAATGACATAGGGAATTAAAATTCTATCTTCTGGGAGCCAGATTTCCTTGAGGATGCTATCCTTTCCCTTTGGCAATTTGGTATTTTAGTGGGGAATTGGGGAGGGAGAGGGGGACTCTTGTAACTGGTATATCATGATTTGGGGATCAGAGGAGAACTTGGAAAGAGCCTCTGTCCGATGGCTTAGATTAAGTTCTATTCACAATAATTACTTGCCAAAAATTTAACAGTTTTATCTCAGCATAATTGACAAAGGGTAAGCTACACAGATTTAAAGTGTTCAATTTGATAGCATTGATTGATGTGTAAAACCATGAAACCACTGCCAAGATCAAGGGAGTGGACACTCTGGCCCTAACACCTTCCTCACCTCTGACCCCGGTCTCAGGCAATCTGTTTTCTGTGCCTGTGGATGCGTTTACGCTTTATGTTCCACAGAGATGGGAGAAGCCAAACCTGCACAATTAGTTTCAGATTCATCCAGGCTGTTGCATGAATCAAGGGTCCATTGCTTTTTATTACTGATTAGTCTTTGTGTGAACATACACTTTCATTCAGTTTGGATAAATAAATAAAAGTGGAATTTCTAAATAAGTAGAGATAGATGCCCATCTATTTGTAAAGAAATTGTGAAATTGTCTTCTAAAGTGTTTGTACCTGAAAAAAATAAAAAAATAAAATAAAGCAAACACCTGGACAAAATATCTTGGTTCTGAAGCTAGTAGACAAGGTGGGCAGGTAATTTGGCCCCTTTTACTCCAGTTTTGCCAGAAACGGAAAAATGATGATTACTTTCAATTAAAAAAAGAACATTCAAAGAGGACATGAGGTTTCAATATCATTTTCAAACACAGATGTGAGAAAAGATTTACACGGAGAGGCATGAACCAAACTGGGCCGCCGTGTTATCAGTGCTTCATGTGGAGATCTGAAATTTCTTGTAATTGAACACTTTTGAAGTTTGACAAATGATATCTTCACTCTAATGATAATTCTGATTAACAGTAACCTCCAAAATATAAATTTTGCCTGTTACAAAGGGAAAGTTTTCTTTTGTGTAATTTCCATTGTGAAAGTTTTTTTCAATAGAGTAGTACTTTAATTTCCTGAGTCTGTCTTACAAACTGGAATGCTTGTAGAAGTCTTTAAAAAATACAAACATTTAACATTTTCCTTTCTCTCTATAAACATGGTTCTTACAGAATGAATATAAGACATGAAAATAAGTAAGCATAATTTGAGTTCAGAAGTTAAAAGGGGGTGACTCTAGGGAGCTCTGCTCATCAGAGTTTTAAGGAGAACTGTCTAGCTTAAAACCTCTGACAAGAAAGACTGGCAAGAGAGACGGCTCGTTGCTTTGCTCATCTTAGCGGCAGCTCCACGCACGTGGGACGTAAGTGCTGAGAATCTTCATCAGAGGCATTTCTGTTGCCTCTCCATGATACTGACTCCCCACTTTCTCTTCTAACCCTTCCTGTTNGGAGCTCTGCTCATCAGAGTTTTAAGGAGAACTGTCTAGCTTAAAACCTCTGACAAGAAAGACTGGCAAGACAGACGGCTCGTTGCTTTGCTCATCTTAGCGGCAGCTCCACGCACGTGGGACCTAAGTGCTGAGAATCTTCATCAGAGGCATTTCTGTTGCCTCTCCATGATACTGACTCCCCACTGTCTCTTCTAACCCTTCCTGCCGCCAGTCTCGCCCCCGAATTTCGTGGTGTCTGAATCCTTTCGGAAAAGGCTGCTCCTTGTCTGACTGCTCCTAGAGCTATTCATCCAGTCTGACTTCCCTCTTCCCCACCACACACATGCACCTTTCCACTTCAGTCTGACCTCTGTAAAGGGGATCAGCAGTAATTCAGACTGTAACCACCGAAGACAAAATCAACTCCCAATAGCTGTCTCAGAAATCCCTAAAATCATCATGGTTCAAGGCTTGACATTTTGTCTTCATTAGCCCAGCTGTGTATCCATCATAAATTGCATCAAAGAGCTGACCATTTTCTCCTCACTGTTTTGAAAGCCTAATTTGAATATTAACTAACCCAGCAGTAATACAATTTGGGTTGTCAACAGCAAGCTCCAAACTCAGAGACAGTTCAAATGACCATTATCTGGAAAAAAATGAGACAGAATGAAAAGCCATTTCTTATTAAGATGTTTAATTTGCAAATTAAAATCTCCTCAAACCCTTATTTCAGAGCTGGCCCTATTTGAGGCACTGGTGATGGGTAATAAATATTGTTCTAAATTTATTTAAAATGTGGAATGATAAAATAATTATGCATAAGTTGATATCTTTTCAAAATATCTTAGCACTTTTACAATAGTGATAAGATCAAAGCTGATGGGTCAATATAGGCTTATAAATAAACATATAGGTTAGCATAAAATTTATTTTTAAGTTTTTCTTTAATTGTTACTGCATAGATTTTATATCCAGTCCCTCTTTCTAGATTGTGAGACAACATTTGCTTTTAAACATGTAGAGAAGTAGATGTGGTTGAGATTGGTGTGATTAATTCTTTTGAAATATATGTACGAACTAATATCATACAGAGTGCTAAGGATGATGAATGACAGCTCTTGTCTCCCTGATCTACGGAGGGTCAGAGTTATTATCAGAGGAGAGTGTACTTGCTAGAATGGTACTTTTGCAAATTTCAGAGACTGATATATTAACTTTTGCGGCAAACAACTTTGGGTAATTAACGTTTCAGTCAGTCAGTCAGTCCAGTCACTCAGTCATAGCTGACTCTTTGTGACCCCATGGACCGCGGCACACCAGGCCTCCCTGTCCATTGCCAACTCCCGGAGCTGGCCCAAACTCATGTCCATCGAGTCGGTGATGCCATCCAACCACCCCATCCTCTGTCGTCCCCTTCTTCTCCCGCCTTCAATCTTTCCCAGCAACAGGGTCTTTTCCAATGAGTCAACTCTTGCATCACATGGCCAAAGTACTGGAGTTTCAGCTTCAGCATCAGTCCTTCCAATGAATACGCAGGACTGATTTCCTTTAGGATAGACGGGTTGGATCTCCTTGCAGTCCAAGGGACTCTCAAGACTCTTCTCCAACACTGCAGCTCAAAAGCATCAATTCTTCGGCACTCAGGTTTCTTTATAGTCCAACTCTCACATCCATACATGACCACTGAAAAAACCATAGCCTTGACTAGATGAACTTTTATCGGAGATGTACTCTCTCTGCTTTTTAATATGCTGTCTAGGCTGGTCATAGCTTTTCTTCCAAGGAGCATGCATCTTTTAATTTCATGGCTACATTCACCATCTGCAGTAATTTTGGAAGCCAAGAAAATAAAGTCTCTCCATTGTTTCCCCATCTATTTGCCATGAAGTGATGGGACTGGATGACATGATCTTAGTTTTTTGAATGTTGAATCTTAAGCCAACTTTTTCACTGTCCTCTTTCAATTTCATTAAGAAGCTCTTTAGTTCTTCTTCACTTTCTGCCATAAGGGTGGTGTCATCTGCATATCTGAGGTTATTTATATTTCTCCTGGCAATCTTGATTCCAGCTTGTGCTTCATCCAGCCTGGCATTTTGCATGATATACTCTGTATAGAAGTTAAATAAGCAGTGTGACAGTATGCAGCCTTGACATACCACTTTCCCAATTTGGAACCAATCTGTTGTTTCCTGTCTGGTTCTAAATGTTGCTTCTTGACCAGCATACAGTTTTCTCAGGAGCCAGGTAATATGGACTGGTAGTCCCATCTCTTGAAGAATTGTCTACAGTTTGTTGTGATCCACACAGTCAAAGGCTTTGGTGTAGTCAATGAAGCAGAAGTACATGTTTTTCTGGAACTCTTGTTTTTCTGATGATCCAAAGGATGTTGGCAATTTGATCTCCAGTTCCTCTGCCTTTTCTAAATCCACCTTGAACATCTGGAAGTTTACAGTTCATCTGCTGCTGAAGCTTGGCTTGGAGAATTTTGAGCATTACTTTGCTACTTGGACTGCAAGGAGATCCAACCAGTCCATCCTAAAGGAAATTAGTCCTGAATATTAATTGGAAAGACTGATGCTGAAGCTGAAACTCCAATACTCTGGCCACATGATGCAAAGAAATGACTCATTGGAAAAGACCCTGTTGCTGGGAAAGATTGAAGGCAGGAGGAGAAGGGGATGACAGAGGATGAGATGGTTGAACGGCGTGACCAATTCAATGGACATGAGTTTGAGTAAACTCCAGGAGTTGGTGATGGACAGGGAAGCCTGGTGTGTTGCAGTCCATGGTGTCACAAAGAGTCAGATGACTGAGCAACTGAACTGAACTGAACTTGCTAGCATGTGACATGAGTGCGACTGTGCGATAGTTTGAGCATTCTTTGGCGTTGCCTTTTTTTGGGATTGGAATGAAAACTGGCCTTTTTCAGTCCTGTGGCCACTGCTGAGTTTTCCAAATTTGCTGGCATATTGAGTATAGCACTTTTACAGCATCATCTTTTAGGATTTGAAGTAGCTCAACTGGAATTCCATCACCCCCATTATCTTTGTGCATGGTGATGCTTTCTCAGGCCCACTTGACTTCACATTTCAGGATGTCTGGCTCTAGGTCTAAGTGATGTATAATTAACACATTAGTTTTATGGCCATCTAACAAGATGGGCCCCAAAGTTCCCTTCTCCTGGTACCAACCCCTCAGAAAGTTGATTCCATCTCAGTGTGTATAGAACCTATGATGTGCTTCTGACCAATAGAACATGGAAATGGTAACAAGGCATATGTGATTTCATGTATGTGGCCACCTTATGTAAGACTGTAGTAATTTTTTTGCAGGTAGATTCATTTTCTTGTGGCTTTAAGGAGCAAACTGTCATGTTGGAAGCATGGGTCACCTGGCTAGAACCTTAGGGCAACCTCCAGGCAATAGCCAGCAAGAAAATGGGCCCTTATTCCCATAGCCTGCAGGGACCAGATGGACGAGGAAGAGAACTTTCCCCTAGCTGAATCTCAGATCAGATCATACCCCTGGTAGACAAGGTATATGTGGATCCCAGAACTACAGAGACTATGAGAAACAAAGTCATGTTCTTTAAGCTGATAAATTTGTGGCCATATTGTTACATAGCAACAGAAAATATAATATGTTATAAATTATTTGGCAAGTGCCAATTTGCAATTTAAAAAATGAAATATAATAAATGAATAGAATAGGAGAGAGTGTAAGCATATTTCATTAAAATTTTACTTTAATTGTATCTAAATAGTATATACACTATCTATAGAAATAGATTTAAGGGCCTAGATCTGTTAGATAGAGTGCCTGATGAATTATGGAATGAGGTTCGTGACATTGTACAGGAGACAGGAATCAAGACCATCCCCATGGAAAAGAAATGCAAAAAAGCAAAATGGCTGTCTGGGGAAGCCTTACAAATAGCTGTGAAAAGAAGAGAAGTGAAAAGCAAAGGAGAAAAGGAAAGATATAAGCATCTGAATGCAGAGTTCCAAAGAATAGCAAGAAGAGATAGCCTTCTTAAGTGATCAGTGCAAAGAAATAGAGGAAAACAACAGAATGAGAAAGACTAGAAATCTCTTCAAGAAAATTAGAGATACCAAGGGAACATGTCATGCAAAGAGGGGCTCAATAAAGGACAGAAATGGAAGGGACCTCACAGAAGCAGAAGATATTAAGAAGAGATGGCAAGAATACACAGAAGAACTGTACAAAAAAGATCTTCATGACCTGGATAATCACAATGGTGTGATCACTCATCTAGACCCAGACATTCTGGAATGTGAAGTCAAGTGGGCTTTAGAAAGCATCACTATGAACAAGGCTAGTGGAGGTGATGGAATTCCAGTTGAGCTGTTTCAAATCCTGAAAGATGATGCTGTGAAAGTGCTGCACACAATATGCCAG
>SJYA01007736.1:0-17904 GCA_006410615.1 Neotragus moschatus | reverse complement strand
CAGTTTATTGTGATTCATATAGTCAAAGGCTTTGGCATAGTCAATAAAGCAGAAATAGATGTTTTTCTGTTTGTTAATATATCACATACTCAAAAAAATAAATTAATGAAATCTACAAGGATGAGGGAACACCCAAATTTGAATACAAATACAATAAATGCACTTAACTATATTCTGAATAAATAACATGGGCCCTTAGCTCACCTCCTCCCATGGGCACAACAAAATTACAAACAAAATTACTATTTACAAATTACAACTGTTTAGAGTATCTATCCATGACAATGACCTAAAGAAGCAAAAAAAACTTCAACAACTAAAGATACAAAGAAGGAAACACAACATAAGTGGCAGACGTGGCGATGAGGTATAGTCAAGACTCACACCCCTGGGGAGGTGACCTACAAACAAGAGGATAATCGCAATGCAGAGGTTCTCTGCAAGGAGTAATGGGTCTGTGCTGTTTCCCAGCCTGAGGGTCCTGCATTGGGAAGAAGAGACCCCAGAACATTTGGCTCTGAAGGAAACAGTGACTTTACTCTCAAAGAGTGCACACAAAATCTCACACACTCCAAGATCCAGGGCAGAAACAGTAATCTGAAAAGAGCTTGAGTCAGACCTACTTGCTGATCCTAGAAAGCCCCACCTAGAGAGGCATGAGGCAACCGGGCTCATCCTAGGGATACAGACACAACAACAGATGTTTTGGGGAATTCGTTCTTCCCTGAGGACACCAGTGCTGGTAAGCATCGTTCTGGAATCCTCTCTGTAGGTTATCACACTGGGACCTGGCCGTGGCCACCAGGAGGACCAACTCTAGGACCTCCAGGCCCCATAACCAGAGAACCCAGGATCTTGGCCTACCAGTGAGCCAGCACTAGCTCTAGGACCTGGCCTTGCCTATCAGTGGGCTGGCACAAGCTCCTGGGCCCAGCCTCTTCCATGAGTGGGTTGGCACCAGCCCTAGGAATCTCCTGGGCACTGGTTCTGCCCACCAGCCTATGCCAGCAGCCATGGGACACCTTGGGCCTTTCAACTAGCTGCCTTGGGATCCAGCCCCATCTCCAGCACTAGCCCTGGGCCCAGGCTGATCACCAGCAGATGACACCACATCCAGGAAGCCTAGGCCCTGCAGCCAGCCACCTTGTGACCCAGGCCTGCCCACCAGTACCAGGGCTCCTTGGTGTGTGCATCCAGCTATGTCAGGACGCAGTCCCATTTATCAGTGCCTGCAGCCTCCATACCAGGCAAGGCCAGACAAGTGACCAGGTCAGGGGCCAACCACCTCTACCATCATGCCTGTACTGTTTGACTCGCCACAACAGAAGGGCCCATGAAGCCCACATAGAGGGTCCTAGGGCATGCAGCTCTAAAGGATATCTCTTAATTAAGGTCACTTCTCCAAGATCAGAAAATGCAACCAACCTAGCAAACATAGAAATAAATAACAAAATTAGGCCAAAAGAGGCAAGAGAGGAATGTGCTACAAATGAAGGAACAATACAAAACTCCAGAGGAACTAAGCAAGATTGAGACAAATAATCTATCTGATAGGCAGTGAAGGGTGACACTCATAAAGATGCTCAAAAAACTTGAGAGAAAAATGAATGAACACAATGAGAAGTTTAACAGAGAGTTGGAAATTATAAAGAAGAACAAAATAGAGCTGAAGACTATAATAACTGAAATAAAAAAATACTCTAGAAGGAATGCACAGATTAGAAGGAATCCACACTCTAGAAGGAATGCCACAGAGGAATGGATCAACAAACTAGAAGACTGAATAGTAGAAATCGTGCAAGCTGAACAAAGTGGGGAAAAATGAGCTCAGTTTGAGAGACCTCTGAGACATTTCAAATGTCCTAACATTCATATTATAGGGGTACCAGAAAGAGAAGACAGAAAGAAAGGAGCAGAGAACACACTTGAAGACATAACAGCTGAAAACTTCTGTAATCTGATAAAAGAAATAGATGTCTAGGTCCAAACTGCACGAACAATCCCAAATAAGATCAACCCAAAGAAGTCAATTCAAAGACACACTGTAATTAAAATGGCAAAAATTAAGAAGAGAGAATATTAAACATAGAAAGGGAAAAGCCACTTGTTATCTACAAGACAACTCCCAAAATGCTAACAGCTGACTTCTCAGCAGAAACTACAGGCAAGAAGGGAGTGGCATGATATGTCTAAAGTGGTGAAAGGGGAATACCCACAACCAAGTATACTCCACCTGGTATAGCTAACATTCAAATTTGAAGGAGAGATCAAGAGTTTTATAGACAAGCAAAAGCCAAGTTCAGCACCATGAAACTGGCTCTGCAAGAAAGGGACTTATCTAAGCAGAAAAGGCCACAACTGGAAATAAGAAAATTACAAAAGAAAAAAAATCTCACTGGTACAGGCATATATACAATAAAGGCAGAAGATCAGTCACTTTATAAAGTTAGCTGGAAGGTTAAGACAAAAGTTGTGAAACATCTATATCCACAATAAGCAATTAAGAGACATATGAAGCAAAAAGAGGAAAAGAAACGAGGCAAAAACACTAAGTGTCGGGGGGGGTGGTGGGAATAAAAAAGCAGGGTTGTTAAAATGAGTTTGAACTTTTTGTTGTTGATTAGCAACAACAACAAAAGAGATAAGCAGCTTAAAATAATCATGTGTATGTATATAGATATATGACTTCACAGTAAGCACAAATTAAAATCTATAATAGATGCTCTGTGCTTAGTCACTCAGTTGTGTCTGACTTTGTGACCCCGTGGACTGCAGCATGCCAGGTTCCTCTGTCAATTGGGATTCTCCAAGTAAGAATACTGGAGTGGGTTGCCATGCCCTCCTCCTATAACAGGTGCACACACAAAACAGAAAAGAATCTGAACGTAGTGCTAAGCAGTCATCAAATCACAAGAGAACAAAAGAAAAAAGAAACCGAAAAGGACTACAAAGAAGACCACAACCCCCAAAAACAATTAACACAATGGCAAAAAGTATATACATCAATAATTACTTTAAACATAAATGGGCTAAATGCTCCAATCAAAAGACACGGAACACCGAATGGCTAGACACACACACACACACACACACACACANAACAAAAGAAAAAAGAAACCGAAAAGGACTACAAAGAAGACCACAACCCCCAAAAATAATTAACACAATTGCAAAAAGTATATACATCAATAATTACTTTAAACATAAATGGGCTAAATGCTCCAATCAAAAGACACGGAACACCGAATGGCTAGACACACACACACACACACACACACACTGCCTACAAGAGACTTCAGATCTAAAGACAATCACAGAGAGAAGTGAGGGAATGGGGAAAGGTATTCCTTGGAAGTGAAAATGAAAAGATAGCAGGGATAGTGATATTTATATCAGAAAAAAATAGACTTTAAAACAAAGACTGTAAGAAGAGACAAAAAAGGATGTTACATATGATCAAGGGATCAATCCAAGAAGAACTTTTAAAAATTGTAAAAATATCACACCCAAAATAGAAGAACCTATTCATCAGGCAAATATTAACAGACATAAAGGGAGAAAATGACAGTAAAACGATAGTAGGGGACTTTAACACTCCCACTTACATCAATGGACAGATCATAATGACAGAATGTCAATAAGGAAACACTTGCCTAAAACACACATTAATAACCAAATGTACCCAGCATTTGGTCATTAACAGAACACTGGGTGGTATAGAACATTCCACCCAAAAGCAGCAGAATATACATTCATTTCATGTGCACATGGGCCACTCTCCAGGTTGTGTCATATGCTGAGCCACAAAACAAGCACTGGCAAATTTAATAAAACTGAAATCATAGTAAGCATCTTTTCTGACCACAAACACTATGAGACTAAAAATCAATTACAAAAAAACCCTGCAAAAACACAACAAACACACACACATACTAACACGTAGAGGCTAAACAATAAGCCACTAAAACAACAAAGTGGATCACTGAAGAAATCAAAGAGGAATTTAAAAATATCTCGGGGATTTCCCTGGTGGTCCAATGGCTAAGGCTCCATGCTCCCAATGCAGGGTGCCACGGGTTCGATTCCTGGTCAGGGAAGTAGATCCCACATGCTGCAACTAAGACCCAACACGGTCAAAGAAATAAATAAAAATAAATATTATTAAAAAAAAGTTTTAAAAAAAATAAATAAAATAAAAATATCTTGGAGACAAAGGAAAACTTCAGAAACATAACAGTCCAAAATCTACATGATGAGAAAAGCAGTTCTTTTTTTTTTTCTTTTTTTTAATTTTTATTTTTACTTTATTTTACTTTACAACACTGTATTGGTTTTGCCATATATTGACATGAATCCGCCACGGGTGTACATGAGTTCCCAATCCTGAACCCCCCTCCCACCTCCTACCCATATCATCTCTCTGGATCATCCCCGAGCACCAGCCCCAAGCATCCCGTATCCAACATAGACTGGTGGTTCTATACCAAAAGCAGTTCTAAGAAGGACATTTATAGCAATACCAGCCTACCTCAGAAGAACAAGAAAAATCTCAAACACACCATCTTAACCTCACACCTAACTAGAAAAACACAAACAAAACCCAAAGTTAGCAGAAGATAAGAAATAAATGAAAGACAAAACAGCCCAAACGACAAATAGAAAAAGATCAATGCAACTAAGAGCTGGTTCTTTGAGAAGATAAACAAAATTGATAAACTTTCATCCGGTCTCATAAAGAAAAAAAAAAAAAGAGAGAGGAGACCTAAATCAATAAAATCAAAGGAGAAATTATGACCAACATCACAAATATAAAAAGGATCATATGAAACAACTATGAAGAATTACACGCCAATAAAATGAACCACCTAGAAGAAATATATGTACAAACTTAGAAATACACCATCTCCCAAGAAGGAATATAGAAGAAAAAGAAACTATGCAGATTGATTACCAGGAAAGAAAATAAATCAGTAACAATAAAACTCCCAACAAGTAAAAGTCCAGGACCAGACAGTTTCACAGGTGAATTGTATCAAACATTTAAAGAAGAGTTAATACCTACTCTCCTGAAATTATTCTAAAAATACTGCAAATGAAGAACTGCTTGTGAACTCATTTTACCAGGCCGGAATCACCTCAATACCAAAACTAGATGAGCGCAACACACACACACACACACATATTATAGGCCAACATCACTCATGATCACAGATGTAAAACTCAACAAAATATTACCAAACTGAATTTAACAATACATTAAAAAGGACCATACCATGATTAAGTGGAATTTATTCCAGGGATGTAAGGCTGGTTCAGTATCACACACCACATTAACAAACTGAAGAATAAACATCGTGATCTTCTCAACAGATGCAGAAAAACCTACTGACAAAATTCAACATCCATTCATGGTAAAAACTCAACAGAGTGGGTACAAAGGGAACATAACTAAACATCATAAAAGCTACATTTGATAAGCCCATAGCTAACCTTATACTCAATGGTGAAAAGCTGAAAGGCTTTCTTGTAAGATCAAGAATAAGACAAGGATGCCCACTCTCACTACTTTTATTTGACACAGTNACAAAATTCAACATCCATTCATGGTAAAAACTCAACAGAGTGGGTACAAAGGGAACATAACTAAACATCATAAAAGCTACATTTGATAAGCCCATAGCTAACCTTATACTCAATGGTGAAAAGCTGAAAGGCTTTCTTGTAAGATCAAGAATAAGACAAGGATGCCCACTCTCACTACTTTTATTTGACACAGTATTGAAAAAGTTCTACCCACATCAATCAGATAAGGGAAAAAAAATAAAAGAAATACAAACTGGAAAGGAAAAAGTAAAACCATCACTGTTTGCAGATGACATGATACTATATACAGAAAATCCTAGAAATGCCATCAAAAAACCACTAGAGCTCCATCAATGAATTTGGTAAAACTGCAAGATACAAAATTAATACATAAGTTTGATGCATTTCTATACACTAACAACAAGCTTTCAGAAAGAAATAAAGAAAACAATCCCATACCTAGGAATAAATCTAAGGAGGTAAACGACCTGTACTCAGAAAATGATAAAGAAACTGAAGGAAAGTGAAGACAACACAAATCGATGGCAAGATATACTATGCTCATGAATTAGAAAAATCAGTATTGTTAAAATGACCATACTACCCAAGGCAATCCACAGATTCGATGAAATTCCTATCAAAATACCAACGGCATTTTTCACAGAACTAGGACAACTACTTCTAAAAATCTGTAGGGAAACACAAAAAACCCTGAATGGCCAAAACAATCTAAAGAAAGAACAAAACTGGAGGTATCTTATTCCCTATTTAAACTATACTGCAGAGATGCAGTAATCAAAACATTACAGTATTGGCACAAAAACAAACACACAGATCAATGGAACATAACAGACAGCTCAGAAATGAACTCACATTTATATGGTCAATTAACTACCGCAAGGAGGCTAGAATATAGAAACGGGAAAAGACAGTCTCTTCGATGAATGGTGGTGGGGAAACTGGGCAGCTGCATGCAAAAAAAATCAACCTGGACTGCTTTCTTACACTATATACAAAAATAAATTCAAAATGGACTAAAGATTTAAATGTTAGACCTGAAACTATAAAATTAGAAGAAAATATATGCAGTCTGCTCTTTGACACAGGTCTTGGTAATATTTTTGGACATATCTCCTTAGGCAAGGGCAACAGGAGCAAAAGTAAACAAGAGGGGTTAACATCAAGTGAAAAAGCTTTCGCACAACAAAGGAAACTTTCAACAAACTAAAAATTCTGCCTATGGAATGGGAGAAGATACTTGCAAATGATGTATCTGATTAGCAGTTAATATGCAAAATATACAAAGAATTCATACAATTCAACATTAAAAAACAACCCAGGGACTGCCCTGACAGTCCAATGCAGGGAGCACAGGTTTGATTCCCGGTTGAGAAATAAGATACTACATGTCACATAGCATGGCAAAAAAGATAAAACAACAACAAAACAACCCAAGAAAAACATGGACAGAGGACCTGAATATATGTTTTTTTCCAAAGAACATATGTAGTGGCCAATAGACACATGAAAAGATACTCAACACTCCTTATCAGGAGGGAAATGGAAATCAAAGACACAATGATATATCATCACCCATTTGTCCAGAATGGCTATTATCAAAAAAAACAATAAGTGTTGGTGAGGATGTGGAAAAAAAGGAACTCAAGTACTGTACATTGATAGTGGGAATGTAAGCTGGTTTGCCATTGCAGAAAATAGTGTGGAGTTCTTCAAAAAATTAAAAACAGAACTACCATATGATCCAACAATTCCATTCCTGTGTATTTACCCAAAGAAAATGAAAACACTAATTCAAAAAGATATATGAACTCCTATGGTCACTGCAGCATTATTTACATAACTAAGATATAGAAAGGAGTACATCAAGGCTGTATATTGTCACCCTGCTTATTTAACTTATATGCAGAGTACANAAAAAAAAAAAAAACAAACCTCTCTCAATCTAGAGCTTGGCTTTCTGTGAGGCATCAGTAAATGCCAACTATTATTATTAATAAGATAAGTATTATAGAACTGTGGGCAACTAGCTTTTGAAGCCTAGAAATCGTTTCAATCCATCATCAGTGTAGACATCGCTGCTCTCAATATCCTTGATGGAATATCCTTCAACTTTTACTTGAAAATCTCCAGGCACTTGAAACTCACTTATTAAGAAAAGCAGACCTTTTTTTTTTGTTTTTTAAAAAACAAAAAAATAAAAAATAATAAAAAAAGAAATAGTATCTACATATCAGGTGCTTAAAGCTAAGTGGATTCCTTGGTCAGCAATCCAATAAGGATCTTTTGACTAAACGGAAAAGAAAAGACAGGAAAACTCTCATCATCTATGGAAAGTTTATCTCAAAATATGAGAAGAGGGGTCAGACAAGTCAGGGAAACAAAACCTTACAGTGTTTTCTTTAGCTTACAGCATTAAGAGAAATGGCAAGGTTTTTAACACTGATACATCCCTTTCAAGGACTGAATAATTATTTTTCATAATGAATATGAAATATAGATTTTACCCTAGTAAATTATTTTGAAATGTTGTCTTGGGGGAGCCTCTAAAGAAAATATACCTTGACCTTATGTTAGCTTGGTTACTCTATCTACTGATTACCAAGTTGTGGCTCCAGAAATTTCAGACAGAGCTGGCCTAATTGGGGATACTGCATATGAAAATGAATTGCACAGCTGGGACCCTCAAAACTGCCTGCGCTAATTAGCAGGAAGTAGCTTTGAACTTTTTGCTCTACTGGGTTTCCTGGTAGTTACTAAATCACTGGATCAGGTCCAAAAGCAGCTAGAAAGACCCAAGAGTTAGAGGACATATCTCCCAGGAGTGTGCCTTATGGAGAGTGGGAGGATGAAGGCTAATGCTATTCCAGGCATAGAGGACTTTGAATTTTTTAAAAAAATTATAGCTCATGTATAAGTCTGGGGGTTGGGTGGGACTTTTTAGCTCAGTGAGGGCCACATGGATATATACTCTTGGCTTCAGCTCAAGTCAGTGAAGAAGGATTTGAGAAAAGATTAAGGCTGCTCTGAAGGCCCAACACCTTTTGTTTCCATCTCCTCTCTCTATCACTTGACTTCCTTTTGATTCTAGGGCTAGATATAATCCTGGTTATACCACTTGCTGGCTTTCTGCTAACCTCTGTGATTTTCAGCTTTTGTCATATGTTAAGTGGGTCCATTCATCCCTACCTTTTCTATTTTGTATGTTGTTGTTGTTTAGACATAAGTCGTGTCCAAGTTTCCTGTGACCCGATGGACTCCAGCCCATCAGACTCTTCTGTCCACAGGATTGTCTAGGCAAGAGTACTGGAATGGATTGTCATTTCCTTTTCCAGAGAAAATTCCTGACCCAGGGATCAAACTCAAGTCTCCTGCAATGGCAGGTGGATTCTTCCAATGCTGAGCCACCAGAGAAACCCTACTCTGCATGACTGTTGTATGTTTCAAACGATGTGGTAAGCTTCTCAACATGATATTTTTATAGGTATGCCAGTTATCCACTGTAATGTAAGAAATGTTCCAAAACTTAGTGGTTTACAACAGCAGTGTATTATGGTCCTCCATGACATGGACCACTGGAGTCAGCTGAACTGTTTGGCTTGAATTCTTTCATGGGGTCACAAACAGATGGCAGCTGGGGCTGGAGACTCACAGCTAGACTGAGACACTTGTGGCTGGTCAAGTTTCTCTCCTTCCACATGGCCTCTTGACTTGCCTACCTTAAGCTTCTTCCCATCGTGGAGGTCTTACATAGTCAGTTTAACATCGTGGCCTGCTTCTCCAGGATGAGTGCTTTGAGAAATGTGAGATGATGTTGCAACTTTTTTGAGTCATAGCCTCAGAAGTCTCACAGTGTCACCTCTGCCAAGTTACTTTGACAGCCAAGTCATGACAGCCCACCCAGAATACAGAGGATGGAAATTACTCTGCTTTCAGGCTGTCACAGATGTCTATAACGGGAGGGAGGGATGGGTGTTATGGCACTGTCTTTGGAGGCTATCAATCACACCATGTTCCTCCTAATTTCTGCTCCATCCACCCACCCACCCATTCATTTATTAAAGAAATATTTAAAGCCTATTATGAGTCTATCTCTCCCTGGGTGCTAGTGATATAATGCCAAAAAGACAGATAACTACTATCCCTGTATCTCATAAATATGATAGATTAGTTGGGGGTGGGGCAAGGACATGAACAAATAATCAAATAATAGATGGTTTTAGACCATGATAGGTGTAACTGGTCAAAACACACTATAGGACTAGTGGACCTTATCTGGGTGGGTGATAGGTAACAAAAATTCTCTTTGAGGAAAGGGCCACTAAGAATGAGTAGAAGTTGGTCAGGAAAGGAGTGAATCCAGAACTTTCTATTCAGGAAGAGCTGTATGAAACTATTTAGCCTTTGCCCAGTGTCTGTGCATGCTTAATTGCTCAGTATCTGACTCTTTGCAATCCTTTGGACTGTAGCTTGCCACTCTCCTCTGTCCATAGGGTTTTTCAGGCAAGAATACTGAAGTGGGTTGCTATTTCCTTCTTCAAGGGATCTTCCTGACACAGGGACTGAACCTGCATCTCCTGTGTCTCCCACATTGCAGGCAGATTCTTTATCCACTGAGCCATTGGGGAAGACCTGTTTTTACAGATACTATTGCATAAGAGAAGTGTTTCCTTCTCAAATTATAATTCAAATTAATCCTTCATGTGTTCCTTACTCCCTTTCTCTACATGACTTTTCACTGTGGCACTTAATGTACTGGGTACTTTATTTATTTCCAGGTTTATTTATTATCTGTCTCACCTATCAAAACATAAGCTCCATGAAAGTGAAGATATTTTTCTATTTTGCTTCCTGTTTCATCTAAAACAGTGTCTAGTATATAATAAGCATTCAAGATATTTATTGAATAAATGCATGAAATCTTTAGTCTCTCTATTCAATTTTTTATTATGCTTCATGGACTATAGGTCACTTTTATACAAATATTCTCTTTGATGTATACCAAAAGCACTGAACAAATATTGAGGAAACCTAGATTCTATTCCCTGTTCTGCTGTTAACTTCCTGTTAGACTTTCAGCAAATTGCTCAGATGCCTTCTGTTGAGTTCCTCATCTCTAGAATAAAGATGTTAGCTTCTGTTGCCTCCTTCTATTGTAAGCATGCTAAGTTGCTTCAATTGTATCCCAATTCTTTGTGATCCCATGCACTATACCCCATCAGGCTCCTCTGTCCATGGGGTTCTCCAGGCAAGAATACTGGAGTAGGTTGCGATGCCCTCCTCCAGGGGACATTCTCAATGTAGGGATGAAATCTATGCCTCTTATGTCTCCTGCTTTGGCAGGCAGGTTGTTTACCACTAATATCACCTGGGAAGCCCTTCTATTCTATGTGACTGTAATTCTTTGACTTTTATACAATGAAATCATTGCATAGGGACCAAAGACTTACTTGATCTAATTCACAAAAGAGATGGCAGTGGTGGGGGTGAGAGGAGGAAAAAAAGATTCTTGGGGTCGGCAGGGTTTACGAGGTGTGTTTTCTTCTTTATAAGAAGAGAAAAAGAACTTCTTTCCTGAGACTTGGGTACTAAAAAGAGAGTAAAGGTGTTAGTCACTCAGTCATGTGCGGCTCTTTGTGACCCTATGGACTGTAGCCCGCCAGGGTCCACTGTCCATAGGATGATTCTCCAAGCAAGAATACAGAGGGTTGCCATTTCCTTCTCCAGGGGATCTTCCTGGCCCAGGGATTGAACCCAGGTTTCCTGCATCGCAAGCAGATTCTTTACCACCTAAGCCACCAAGGAAGCCCCTTGGGAACTAAATTCAGTTCAGTTCAGTTCAGTCTCTCAGTTGTGTCTGACTTTATGCACCTACATGGACTCCAGCACACCAGGCTTCCCTGTCCATCACCAACTCCTGGAGTTTACTCAAATTCATGTCCATTGCATTGGTGATGCCATGCAATCATCTTATCCTCTGTCATCCCCTTCTCCTCCTGCCTTCAATCTTGCCCAGCATCAGAGTCTTTTCCAGTGAGTTAGTTCTTCACATCAGGTGGCCAAAATATTGGAGTTTCAGCTTCATTCCAGTGAANTTACTCAAATTCATGTCCATTGCATTGGTGATGCCATGCAATCATCTTATCCTCTGTCATCCCCTTCTCCTCCTGCCTTCAATCTTGCCCAGCATCAGAGTCTTTTCCAGTGAGTTAGTTCTTCACATCAGGTGGCCAAAATATTGGAGTTTCAGCTTCATTCCAGTGAATATTCAGGACTTATCTCCTTCAGAATGGACTGGTTGGATCTCCTTGCAGTCCAAGGGACTCTCAAGAGTCTTCTCCAGCACCACAGTTCAAAAGCATTAATTCTTTGGTGCTCAGCTTTCTTTATGGTCCAATTCTTACATCCATACATGACTACTGGAAAAACTAAGGAGCAACCCAAAAGATTCATCAAACACTTTTATGACTGACCCGCATGCAGTTTGGTGTGAACTGACATGGCCCAGCTAACTCAGAGGAAAGAATTTCTACTAGGGGTTTGGAGGAAACTCTTAGGACCTTTAGTCTGGGAGTTGGGAGACACCATCCCAGCAGCTCACTTCTATTTCTGCCTATAAGGAAGCTTAATCAGATGGCTCTGTCATGAGCAGCATGGTGGGTGGGCCATATCCATGGGCAAGACAGGAGTAAAGCCCCAGATTTCTACAACGTGCTCTGCAGGCACTCATGGCAGTACTACTGAGGCAGAAGGAGGTTTCTTGCAGATGTGAAAGCTCCATATCCAATGGTGAGGAGCATCAGGACTATTTAACAGTGAATTGCAAACCAAAAGATAGAGGTAAGTCGCTGGGAGGGAACCAAAAGCCACTATTAAACTTAGACCCACGCTGATGGCTGGGAAAACATGAACTCATTCTTAGCTGTAAGCCTGAACATATGTTCTAATAACCAGGAAATAGCTTAGTTATTTGCAAGTCCTTCTTTGGGACTGAAGCATTGAAGATGGTTTTTTAACATGTTACCTGGGTTCTCTCAGAAGCAGATCCTGAGACAAAGATTCAAGCACAAGTTTTTACTTGGGGTTGATTCCAGGTAAATGAGACAGGAAGGAATTCTCATGTGATATCAGAGACTTAGGACTAAGCAACTGACTACTGAGGCTAACAGAGCTTAAATCTTTCTGGGAAACTCTGGGCGTCAGAAGAGAATGTGTGTCTCAGAGCCATCCTAGACAAAGGGAAGGTGCCGTTGGTTCTTACCAATTTCATCCAATCATTTGTTGAGTTTTACTTCCAGAGAGAGTGTGGACATGCACTTGTAGCCCTTTTAGATTGTTATATGTATCGACAGAGTGGGTCTGGAGGCCCGAGGAAAATGTAGGTAAAGGCTATGTGGGTGATAATCGCTGCAAATGGTATGAGATTGATTGGAATGGTAAATACGGATGGTATAAGGGCAACACATAGTATTCTTCGCTCCAGCTGGCTTGGTATTAAATGCCATAGACCAGTACCTGCCATTAATATCTTCTTTAGGATTAATTAACAGAATAACAAAAAATATTTTTATTTTTTTTGTCTATCAGGATTATAAGGGAATGACAGATAAGATAGGTAAATGTTGCTAAGGGGAAGAGAGCACAGCTATCTTTCTATGTCAAGAAAATGCAATAGTGTATGTAGAA
Organism: Neotragus moschatus; assembly: GCA_006410615.1. Lineage (NCBI taxonomy): Eukaryota > Metazoa > Chordata > Mammalia > Artiodactyla > Bovidae > Neotragus > Neotragus moschatus. Next base: position 4,617 of record SJYA01007736.1, on the reverse strand, counting down.
GGGACTTTCCTGGTGGTCCAACAGGTATTGCGAAGATTTCATATTTCCACTATAGGCATGGGTTCAAGCCCTAGCTGCATAGTGCAGCCAAAGAAAAAACATTTACTGCAATAAATGCCAGAGGATACTTGTGTTGGGAGTCCTAGCCAGTACAGCAGGACAAGAGAAAACAAAGGTGAAAGACATAAAGATTGAGATAAGAGTAACAAAACTACCTTTTGATGACTTGGTGGTATACTTACAAATTCCAAAGGAAACTATAAAACCCTGAGGCCTAATAAGTGAATTCAGTAAAATCTCAGAATACAAAGTCAGTACACAAAAGTCAAGTCTATTTCTTCATATCTGCAAAAAACATCTGGGAAAAAATGCTTTTAAATATCTTAAACTTTAACTTATTTTTAAACATGATTTTACTTATTTAAGCTGCATAACAGGATTATTTGATATGCATATATGTAATCAAGTGATTACTACAGTCAAACTAATTAACATATTATCTTCACATAGTTACCATTTGTGTGTATATGTGTGTGTGTGGTAAGAAAACACTTTGAGGAAGGAGAATCATATTTCCTAATTTCAAATTATATTACAAAGCTATGATAACCAAAATAATACAGCACTGGCATAAAAACAGACACATAGAGTAATGAAATGGAATGAAACAGAATAGAATGCCTAGAAATCAAACAAGCATATATGAGCAACTTATTTTTGACAAGGATGCTGAGAATACACAATGAGTAAAGGGTAGTCTCTTCAATAAATGCTGCTAGGAGTAACAGATATCACAGGCAAAACAATGAAATTGAACCTTTACCTTGTACCGTACACAAAAATAAAACCAAAATGGATTAAAAGCCTAAGTATAAGACCCGAATCACTAAAACTCCTAGTAGAAAACATAGGGAAAATCTCCCTGACTTTGGTTTTGGTAATGAGTTTTGAATATGAAATCAAAAACTCAGAGAACAAAAGCAAAAACAAACAAGTGGCAGTATATAAAACTAAAAAGCTTCTCCATAGCAAAGGAAATAGTTAACAACATGAAAAGACAATTTATGAACTGGGAGAAAATATTCGTAAACTGTATTTCTCATAAGGGGTTGATATTTGAAATTTAAAAAGAAATACCACTTAGGTCATCCCTAAAAACATATTTAGGAAAGAGGAATAAGATTTATGTGCTTAAAATCAGAAATTATTGATAAAAGATAGATTTAAAGAACTATCTAAGTTAGGATGATAAGTACTATGTTCATGGGGTAGAAGACTCAATACAGATGTCAATCTTCTCAAAATTAATACACAGTTTAGTGCAGTTCCAATGCCATTCTCATGGAATTTTTGTAAAGTTGACAAGCTTATACTAACACTTATCTTGAAAAAGATGAATAAGGTAAGAGAGCACACACTACCTGATTTTAAGACATTATAAAGCCACAATAATTAAGATGTGTTATGAAAATAAACATAGACAAATAAACCAAAGGAACACAATATAAAGCACAAAAATAGACCAGACAATGTGTCCAGAAATATCCTGCCAAATGGTCTTTTATTAAGATGGCAAATCAGTTCAATGGAGAATGGAAAATATTTTCAATAATAGTGTTAGAAAGCACGAACTTCTCTATGAAAAAATAGGAGTCTCTAACTATACTTCATACTTCCCAGGTGGTACAAGTGGTAAAGAATCCATCTGCTGATGCAGGAGATGATCCCTGAGTTGGGAAGATACCCTGGAGAAGGAAATGGCATCCTACTCCAATATTCTTGCCTAGAGAATCGCATGGACAGAGGAGCCTGGCAGGTTACAATTCATAGGGTCACAAAGAGTTGAACATGACTGGAGAGACAGCGTGAGTCAGTTCAGTCACTCAGTCATGGCCGACTCTTTGCAACCCCATGGACTGCAGCACTCTAGACTTTCCTGTCTATCACTAGCTCCTGGAGCTTGCTCAAACTCATGTTTATTGAGTCAGTGATGCCATTCAACCATTTCATCCTCTGTCACCTGCTTCTCCTCCTGCCTTCAATCTTTCCCAGCATCAGGGTCTTTTCCAGTGTGTCAGCATCAGTCCTAATGAATATTCAGGACTGATTTCCTTTAGAATTGACTGCTTGGATCTCCTTGCAGTCCAAGGGACTCTCAAGAGTCTTCTCCAACATCACAGTTCAAAAGCATCAATTCTTTGGTGCTCAGCTTTCTTTATGGTCTAACTCTCACATCCATACATGACTACTAGAAACACCATAGCTTTGACTAGACAGACCTTTGAGACCTTTGTTGGTAAAGTAATGTCTCTGCTTTTTAATACTGTCTAGTTTGATCATAGCTTTTCTTCCAAGGAGTAAGCATCTTTTAATTTCATGGCAGCAGTCACCATCTGCAGTGATTTTGGAACCCAAGAAAAAGAAGTCTGTCACTGTTTCCATTGTTTTCCCATCTATATGCCATGAAGGGATGGGACCAGATGCCATGATCTTTGTTTTTTGAACATTGAGTTTTAAGCCGTCTTTTTCACTCTCTTCTTTCACATTCATCAAGAGTCTCTTTAGTTCCTCTTTGCTTTCTGCCATAAGGGTGGTGTCATATGCATATCTGAGATTATTGATATTTTTCCTGGCAGTGTTGATTCCAGCTTGTGCTTCATCCAGCCCAGCATTTTGCATGATGTACTCTGTATATAAGCTAAATAAGCAAGGTTACAATATACAGAGTTGACATACTCCTTTCTCAATTTGGAACCAGTTTGTTGATCCATGTTCAATTCTAACTGTTGCTTCTTGTTCTGCATACAGATTTCTCAGGAGGCAGGTAAGGTAATCTGGTATTCCCATTTCTTTAAGGATTTTCCACAGTTTGTCGTGATCCATACAATCAAAGGCTTTAGTGTAGTCAATGAAGCAGAAGTAGATGATTTTCTGGAATTTCTCTTGCTTAATCTCTTTCACAATTAAGGAGACAGTATCAGCACAAATTACATTAGTATCAATATATTATTTTAAAACTCTCATCTTGCTTTCATATGATCACATATGAACTGGATGATCATAGGATTTTATGAGACAAATCTTCATATTTATGAGAGTAAAAGGACATCATCACTTAGGTGAGGCAATGATCTGGGATTGACTTGAGTACACTGGCTATAGGATTACCCCAACCAGGGGCTGAGATCTATTTGAACAAGTATCAGTTTTTCTTAGCAGATGATGAAATTGAGTGTCATGTCTTGCTCAGTACCATCTGTGAGTGAAAGAGTCAGGATTTAAATACAGATACTCTGAAGTTGAAACCTGTGAATTTTCTAGAATAATACAATTTATTTTAAAAAGAGTTGTGCAAATGTCTACTTTTTGTTCTGTTGGAATTTTGCTTTATTAAATATTGCATTGGCTAGAATTCAAACACTTTTTCATATATAACTTTATGGCTTAAGCTTCATTGTAATTAGACTTAAGAAGCATCATAAGTATCTTTGCCCACTGGGGTACTATTAAGTGCCTTACAACATTATGGAAATGCAAATTTCCATAGCTAGGAGTAATCTTTGCTACTGAGTTGAAGTATGATCACTTAGCCTGATACTTAAGGTCCATTATTATTAGACCAGAGCTCCCTAACTCTTCTCTCCATGCTTTCACAGAGTGGGAACTTCCGTAGTCTCCTGCAGAGAGACATATAAGGGGGGGGCATTTCTGGTCTTTCTTTTTTCACTCTTCCTCACATCTCAAAGGAGTTAACATACCTGGCAAGCTCTGGGGTCTGCCTTACAGAAGCAGATGTGTGTTTTTGAGTAAACTGCACATCCTGACAACCATATGGCCCTACAGGCATAGTTTACTGTAAGTAGATCCAGCCTAAAAAGTGCAGGGGCTAGAGTGAATTCCCTTGCAGTTCGATGGATAGGATTCAGGGCTTTCACCACCAGGGCCCTGGTTCAATCCCTAGTCAGGGAACAAAGATCTTGCAAGCCATGTGGCATGGCCAAAAAATTAACAAATAACATGCTATTTATTGTATTTAAATGTAAGCTTTTGAAAAGTTTCGGGCAGTGGAGAAGAAAACTTTATTTTGGCCCCACTACAAAATTCCTCAGAGACTACTGGATGAGGGGTTGTAGATAACTTGTGAACATGCCTAGAACTGATTTATTTCCCTTTTGTGTAATTTCTATATGTGTTGGCTTTCTAGGCCAAAAACTTGGAGAAAAGGAAGGATAAAGGGATTGATACCTGAAGCCCATACAGTCACTCTAAGACATCCACTTGAGTTCTTTGTCACTGAGCCCATAAAATACATCATTAATCTTAAGCACAACATGACTTTTATGTCTCCATAACTAAGTCACTCTTTTTCCTGAAATGGCTATGGACACCATTAAGGCTAGCTTATTATTTTCCTAGGGGTGCTGAAACAAAGTGTCAGAACCTGAGTGTCTTGAAACAATAGAAGTTTATTTTCTAACATCTCTGGAGACTAGAAGTCTGAGATCAAGACGCTAGCAGAATATTCTCCCTCTGAAGCCTCTAGAGTAAGGTCCTTCTTTGACTCTTGTTGGTTCTGGTGGTGGCTGAGCATCTATGGTGCTTCTTAGCTGGTAGATG
>SJYA01007735.1:0-17868 GCA_006410615.1 Neotragus moschatus | reverse complement strand
ACCAGTGCATTTTCTTGACAAAACTCTATTAGTCTTTGCCCTGCTTCATTCCGCATTCCAAGGCCAAACCAATATACTCTTGTAAAGCAATTATACTTCAATTAAAAATGAAGAAATTAAAAAGTATTCCCCAATGGGCAACTATACTCCAATAAAAATTAATTAAAAACAATAAAATCATTTATATTAAAAAATAAAAACAAAAAACATTTCCCAACGAACACTGTTAAACTGCGGAGCACCCTTTCCTGGCCATTTGCCCTTACCTCATTCTACGGGGGCTTCCCTGGGGGCTCTGCTGGTAAAGAATCTGCCTGCAATGTGGGAGACCTGGGTTTGATCCCTGGGTTGGGAAGATGCCCTGGAGAAGCGAACGGCTACCCACTCCAGTATTCTGGCCTGGAGAACTCCATGGACTGTGTAGTCCAGAGGTCTCAAAAAGTTGGACTTGAATAAGTGACTTTCACTTTCCACACTGTATGTGGAAGTATTTATCCACACGCAGCCCTTGCCTAGCCACCCACCTTACTTCTGTCTGTCATCAGGGGCCTTTCCTCTGCACACTGTGTGACGCACCCTCTTCTCAGTTTGCACCAAAGATAAGGAAGAGATGGTCGTTCTTTATAAGGACTTAGCTGTGCAGTGAGCTGCTGTCATATGGGTACAAAAGAATGAGGTGGGTCATCACTCCCCCAGTTTAAGGGTTGGTCATGTACCCGGTTTGTTGGGACCCACATGAAGGCTTTAGCCGCAATGAAGCAAAAGTAGATGTTTTTCTGGAATTCTCTTGCTTTCTCTATGATCCACAAACATTGGCAATTTGATCTCTGGTTCCTCTGCCATTTCTAAACCCAGCTTGTACATCCGGAAGTTCTCAGTTCACATACTGCTGAAGCCTAGCTTAAAGGATTGATGATGGACAGGGAGGCCTGGCGTGCTGCAGTCCATGGAGTTGCAAAGACTTGGATACGACTGAGCAACGGAACTGAACTGAACTGAAGACCTGCAAAGAGCTGATTCATCACAAAAGACGCTGATCTGGTAAAGACTGAAGGCAAAAGGAGAAGGGGACGGCAGAGAATGACTCTGCATTGGCGACTAATGGGCATGAGTCTGAGTAAACTCCAGGAGATGGTAAAGGACAGGGAAGCCTGGCGCGCTGCAGTCCATGGGGTTGCAGAGTCAGATGCAACTTAGCAACTGAACGACCAGAACAGCATGTACCTGGGGGACAGCAAACGACGATGCAGTTTACAGTCATTCCTGTCCTTGGTGCGCCAGGTCATCCTTCTCTGCTCTGACGTGGTGGAAGGTGGGGCATGGAGTTAGATGGTCCTGGAGGACCTGTGAGAAGACAGCCTCAAACTGACTCCCCAGATGAAGCGGCTGCTGTCCCCCACCCCGGGGGCCAGATACAGGGAGCCACCCCTCCCCTCTACCTTCCTTCCCTCCTCTTAAGAGATGGGCGAGTGTCCAGGGAGCTGGACCTAGGCAGGTGCAGGCAAGGGGCCAGAGACTCCACAGCAGGAGGCCAGCCCCCACCTCCAGCTTCTCCCTCTCACCAGGCACCCTGAAACTCAGCTCTGGGCAGGAGGGGTCCCCACTACCCACCCGCCCTCTCTGGCCTCAGGCTTGCACACCTCTCACATGCATTGTTCTGGAACATTCCAACCTTCTCAGAGGACTTCACAGATCAAAGGCAATCAAATAAAATCCTTCCAGATGGAAAAGTTAATACTCCTCATGCAGTATTCCCGAGTCTGTCCACACAGAAAGCCAGAGTCCGACTTTGACATCGTCTATTTGCCTACATGTTTTAAAGGCTCTCTCCACCTTCAGCTTTGATGGGATGCTTGTATTTATCTTTGATCTTATGTAATATTTCCGGAGCACTTTGCATTGAATAAATAGGGCACTGAACCAGAGGGGATGCTAATACTTTTAGTAGAAAGTAAAAAGAAACACACTGAACTAGGTATAAGAGGATCTGGGCAAGACACAGAATCTTCCTGAAGCCAAGATATCAACCGTGCAAGTTTAGGAACTTAACCTGTACTTTACCTTTAATTTCTGAAACACTGACAGTGTGTTCTTCAGTTTTTTTTTTTTTTTTTAAGAACACAAAACCAGGCAATGAACTGACAGACCCCCAAACCTCTAGCATTTGCCTCCGTTTGTCTTTAGGAAGTAATATAAAGTAGGTCAGAAGCTCACATCAACAGAGACCTCTACCCAAAAATATTTGCTATCAAATATTTAAATTAAAAAAAATACCCAAGCCAAAAATTGTTGGATGTTTCCACGAGATCTTAATTTTTATTTAATCCCTTAAAACAGGAATAACAAAAACATATTTGTTAACCAATTTATGCACGCATGGGTGGTAATTTGCTTCAGTCTTGTCTGACTCGACTCTTTCCAGCCCCATGGACTGTAGCTGGCCAGCATCCTCCGTCCATGGGATTCTCCAGCCAAGAATACTGGGGTAGGTTACACATCCTCTTCTAAGGGAACTTCCTGACCTAGGGATGAAACCCACATCGCTCTCATGTCTCCTGAATTGGCAGGCAGGTTCTTTACCGCTAGTGCTACCTGGGAAGTCCCAACCAATATATGCTTGGAGTCAATTTTAAATATAAACATTGGCAATATAGATATTTTAATAAGAGTAAAAGTGGAAATTAAAGTGTAATTTTCCCAATAATAACTAGCACAGCTAGGAGTGCAGGAACATGGACTTCCCGATTGATTGCTCATAGGAGTGTAAACTGATGCCAATTTTAAGGATCAAAATTTGGCCATATCTATTAAAAGTCTTTAAATATAAAAAATATTTTTAAAAGTCTATATTACTTCTACCCAGCAATTTTTCTTTTGTGAATAAATTCCGAGGGGAAAAAAATCTAGGTTTATTCACAAAGATTTAGTGACAAGATGTTTGGTAAGACAAGCAGTACAAAAAAATTAAAACATGATAAATAGTCAATAACAAACATCAGTTAATCATATGAAACTCGTATATAAAATAGACTATTACACAGGCATTAAAAGGGATATCATAAAAGAAAACTTTATGTTAAAAAGATGCTGATGGCTCTTATTGAGCCAAGGGAAAGACAACTTATGAAAAGTCCATGCCCTTACCATTCCAATTTTGTAAAGAAAAAGCATTTGAACATAGATGACAAAGATTGGAAACATAAGCTAAATATTAAGTAATTTGCCTCTGAGTTATAATAATTTCTATTTTTTCTTCTTTTTCTTTTTCTGTATTTCAGAGTTCTCATCAATAAGCATAAATTGCTTGTGGTTACTTTTTGAACAATTCATACTACCCAGAACAGGATTTTAGAATAAGGACTTACCTCTTCCCATGATTCAATAATGCTTGTAGACAGCTAGTTCCTATAGTCATTTAAATGAGTTTATTTCTATCCCAGCTCACATTCAGTTTAATTTAATGGTTAAGATTAGTTGTTAACATATATACACTTGTTGTTTTTGTTCAGTCACCTAAGTCGTGTTGAGTCTGCGCTCCCATAGACTGTAGCCTGCCAGTCTCCTCTGTCCAAGGGGTTCTCCAGGCAAGAATACTGGAGTGGTTGCCATTCCCTTCTCCAGGGGATCTTCCTGGACCAGGGATCTGACAGGGAGATTCTTACCGCTGAGCCACCAGGGAAACCCCAGACACACACTGCTGCTGCTGCTGCGTTGCTTCAGTTGTGTCCGACCTGTGCGACCCAGTAGACGGCAGTCCACCAGGCTCTACCATTTATAAAATAAATAACTAGCTGTATAGCACAGGGAATGTTATTCCATATCTGCTGTGACCTAAATGGGAAGGAAATCCAAAACACAGGGCGTATATATACACACATATATAGGACTTTCCAGGTGGCACTAAAGGACCCACCTGCCAATGCAGGAGACATAATAGACACAGTTTCAACCCCTCGTTGGGAAGATCTCCGGGAGGAGGAAATGGCAACCCACTTCAGTATTCTTGCCTGGGAAAGCCCATGGACAGAAGAGCCTGGTGGGCTGTAGTCCAGTGGGTTGCAAAGAGTCAGACATGACTGAAGCAACTTAGCATGCATACACACACATAACTGATTCACCTTGCTGTACAGCAGAAACAGAACATTGTAAACCAGCTACACTCCAGTTAAAAAGGAAGATTAGTCGTTAAGTTCAGAGGTCTAGAGTGAGGATTTGGGGCTCCCTTTAGAATATCCTGCCCATGGTATCAACGGTCTGATGTGGCAAATTGTTTGGAAGGAAGCTACAAATGGGACCTGTCACTCAGAATGTATATCAGGGAAAACAAAGATGAGGGGTTTCATAAGTTCTGTCTCTGGGTACACCACTGCCCCTCACCTAGCTTCTCACCACCAGAGGGAATGGCTCAGTTTTCATCATCCTCAGACCAACGTAATGACCATGCTGTCATACTGGTAAAACTGAAGAAGAGGAAGAAGACGCAGAGTGGAGGGGCAGCCAGGGGGCGGCGCTTATTGATGAAACATGCAAGGAGGATAAACACAGGGAAGGATTTTCTTCGGCCTTCATAGGACTCATTCCTCGAGACTAGGGGCTCTCAGGCGGACTTTATGACTTTTGATATTTTTTCCTGCAGAACATGAGATTAATTTGTACGTTGCTGCACAAACCCACACTTACTTGTATCAAATGGAAAGGCACTTCCATTTTCAGCAACTATCAGTGAAAACTGTGTATGGCTACCGGCGTCCTGAGAGAAAACTGAAAATCTGGCTTGTATGTATTAAGTACAAGGAGACACAGAACATTTGGCAAATTAATGAACAAATGTTAGGAGTGTTAAGTGTGGAACGAAAGAATATGTGAAGAGATGAAGTTAACATTTGTGGTCCCATATTGAATAAATTCTTATCACGGGTTGTTTACCCATAGGATATGCAAATCTTCTCCATGCAGGCTGGGACAGTCCTAGTAATTTGGGGTTCTTTGATGAAGGGGAGTAATTACATATTCTGGATCCAATTCTTCTAAACTGGAAAATCCTTATCACTTGGGGCATCTGTCTCCAAAATTTTGTGATAGAAGGAATTAAAAATTAATTTCTGAAAGGAGAGAAAGAGAGAAAGATAAACAGAGACACTGAAAGAAACAGACTGCCTTCCAGTTTTCCCAAATGAAACTTTCCTATGGGGTCTTTTTAATTAAACCAGTCTAAGGGACCACCAAAGTAATCGTCCTTTAGAATGTTGAATTTTGCCCACTCTACCAGTTTCTGAAACTCCTTTGAGGATATTAATATTTTAAATTTTCTATCACAGGTAATTTTTTTGAAGAAGTTTTTTTCAACAAGTGCAGAGCAGAAATGAAATTGTTATTGTTTTAAAATACACTAAAGCATAGCACTATTCATAAGAGGGAAAATACAGAACATGCCAAAGTGTCCACCAGTGGGTGAATGGATAAAGAAAGTACAATGTAATATACATATATATATGTATAGACTTCCTCATGGTTCAGAGGGTAAAGAATCTGCAGGAGATCTGGGCCCAATCCCTGGGTTGGCAAGATATCTGAAGAAAGGCATGGCTACCTATTCCAGTATCCTTCTCGCCTGGAGAATTCTATGGACAGAGGAACCTGGTGGGCTACAGTTCATGGAGTTACAAAAAGCTGGACCATGACCGAGCAACTAACACTTTGAAAAGAATATTACTCAGCAATAAAAAAGGAAATCTTACCATTGGCTACAACATGGATAAAAATAGAGGGCATTATGGTAAGTGGCAGAAAGTGAAGAACTAAAGAACTTCTTGATGAAAGTGAAAGAGGAGAGTGAAAAAAATGGCTTAAAGTTCGACATTCAGAAAACTAAGATCATGGCATCTGGTCCTATCAATCACTGCAGATGGTGATTGCAGCCATGAAATTAAAAGGCGCTGACTCTTTAGAAGGAAAGTTATGACCAACCTAGACAGCATATTAAGAAGCAGAGATATTACTTTGTCAACAAAGGTCCATCTTGTCAAGGCTATGGTTTCCAGTGGTCATGCATGGATGTGAGAGTTGGACTATAAAGAAAGCTAAGCGCAGAAGAATTGATGCTCCTGAACTGGGGTGTTGGAGGACTCTTGAGAGTCCCTTGGACTGCAAGGAGATCCAACCAGTCCATCCTAAAGGAGATTAGTCCTGGGTGTTCATTGGAAGGACTGACGTTGAAGCTGAAACTCCAATACTTTGGCTACCTCATGCAAAGAGCTGAGTCATTGGAAAAGACCCTGATGCTGGGAAACATTGAAGGCAGGAGGAGAAGGGGGTGACAGAGGATGAGATGATTGGATGGCATCACTGACTCAATGGACACGGGTCTGGACGGACTCCAGGAATTGGTGATGGTCAGGGAGCCTGGTGTGCTGTGGTTCATGGGGTCGCAAAGAGTCGGACACGACTGGTCGACTGAACTGAACTGAACTAGTGGTAAGTAAAATAAGTCAGAAAAAGACAAATATGGTGTAACTTCATATATATAGAATCTAAAAGACAAAACAAATGAGCAAACAAAACAAAACAAAACAGACTCATAGATAAAGAGAACAAATGTGTGGTCACTAGATCCGGGCAGGAATGGGTGAAATAGGTGAAGGCAATGAAAAAATATAAACGACCAGTTATAAAATAATTAAGTCATGGTGACGTAATGGTGATGTCATATACAGCCTAAGGTACTACACTTAGCATGGTGATTTATTTGTAACATATATAGCTATTAATTCACTATGTTATACACCTGAAACATATATGCTCTGTTTTTTATGAATATACTATTGCATGCCAAGTATTCCTCAACAAAAAAAAAAAACATATTTTTCAATTAAGTTGATTGCATTTTATTTCTCAATACAAATTTTCCTACCTTTAAACATCAAAATTAAAATGAACTGATGTGTTCATTACTTGGATTAAATGAGGAACATGAAATTAAAGATTCATGGGATAACACAGTTCAACACGTGTGATTAGTGGAAACAAAACGTTTAAAATGTTAAAGTTGGAATTGGAGACAGGAAAGGGCTGGGAGAGATTTCACGGTGCAGTCTCAATAAATATTTCTTGGTTTGGTCTTATGAGCACTAAACCGGGACATCCAACATTTGAAAGAAATCAGCTTTGTTTTTGAGTCTCTAAAAAAGCAGTTTTCATCGTTTCTTCTGCTGGCAGACACCCAGCTGTTTAAATTCCTCTTTTGTCTTGTTGCCTTTGGTTATATTCCCTCTTACACTGCCCTAAACAGGTCACTTGTGAGCCCTGGAGGCCTGGAGGTGTCTCAAGCGACGCGTACTCTGCTATCAGCCGCTTAGCTACATTGCACATCCTTTGTTCCCTGCCCACGGATCAGTCCCACCAGGGCTCCAGGAGTGTGAGCTGTTCTTTTGATTGTCCTTCCGTATCCTCTGCCTTTCCTGCTGCTCAAATCAGCACGCTAGGGACAGACTCCCGAGCTTCCAGCATCAGTCTGATTTTTGTCTCATGCTAATGCTGTGCTTGTCTAAAACCACTGAGGGACCTCTCAGGCACAACCCCTCCTTGGGCTTGTCTCTGCCTTTGGAGAACTATATCCTGCAGGACATTTACTGATGTATACAAGCAGGCATTTTTCCTCTACAGAAAGAGATGTCATCTGTCCACTGTCCTAGAGGCATATTTTCATTCATAGTTTAGTAGACATTTCAGTCCTATTGATGGCTTGGACTCTCTCTTTAATGCTATCTCTGTGCTGTATTTATACTTAAAAAAACCCTTATCTTCCTAACCCTAAATGTAACATTCTGTAACAAGTCTAAAATGGACGGCACATCTGAGAAATGCCCGGTTATGGAAGACTCTCCCTATCAGAAAGGGGTGGAGCTCAATTCGGTCCTTTACAAAATGCATCATGGGGATTCCCTGGCAGTCCAGTGGATAGGACTGTGCACTCCCGCTGCTGTGGGGCTGGGTTCAATACCTGGTTGAGGAACTAGGGTCCCACAAACCAGGCAGTATGTCCAAAAAGAGAGAGACAAAAATAAAAGGAGTCTCATACTCAAAAAGCAAAAAGTATCAACTCTCTCAAATTATCAAGATCAAAAGCATACTGTGATAATTGGTAGTAGACATAATCAAGTTTTTCAAATTCTATTTCAGTTCGGATTCATATACACAAACTCACGGGACTTCTCTCCCCTGCAGGGAAGGGGAGTTCCAACTCTACTCTGAGACAGAACTTTTCACTTTGAAAAACTGATTTTTTTTTTCTTTTTCAAGATCTTTCTTTTTAAAGTCTGGTGGCTGGTCAGTGTGTTGCTTTCATCACTAGTTCTAAATTATTCATTCAACTAGTTCTGGTTTATATCCAACTAGTTCTGGTTTATTCACCCAATAAATACTGTGCTGTGCTGTGCTTACTCAGTCGTGTTCCACTCTTTGTGACCCCCATGGACTATAGCCTGCCAGGCTCCTCTGTCCATGGGATTCTCCAGGCAAGAATACTGGAGTGGGTTGCCATGCCCTCCTCCAAGGGATCTACCCAACCCAGGGATCAAACCCAGGTATCCCACACTGCAGGTGGATTCGTTACTGTCTAGCCACCAGGGATGCCCCACAAATACTATTCTGCATGAACTGTGTCATCAGGTCAAGCAGTGGGTAACAGTGATGAGAAGATAAAGCAGCCACAATCACCGTCTGAGGACATCAGCGGTGAGCTTCTAGCCGAAGCTTGGGCAGCAGGTGACGGAAGGCCACGCGATGGAGGAAAGGGCCACAGGGCACCAGCACACACACAAGGGGGCGATCGGCCCTCTGGAGGGAACTAGGGAGAGAGGCAGGCTCCGAGGGAAGAGCACTGGTGCCAGGAAGAAAAGACAAGAAACACATCCAAGCTGAGCCGTTCTCTCATGGTCGCTCAGTCCTGTCCGACTCTTTGAGACCCCATGGATTGCAGCACGCCAGACTTCTCTGTCCATCCCCAACACCCAGAGCTTGTTCAAACTCATGTCCATTGAGTCGGTGATGCCATCCAACCATCTCATCCTCTGTCGTCCCCTTCTCCTTCCGCCTTCAATCTTTCCCAGCATCGGGGTCTTTTCCAGTGAGTTGGCTGTACCCATTAGATGGCCAGTGGAGACTGAGCTTCAGCATCAGTCCTTCCAGTGAATATTCAGGACTGATCTCCCTTAGGATGGACTGGTTGGATCTCCTTGCAGTCCAAGGGACTCTCAAGAGTCTTCTCCAACACCACAGTTCAAAACCATCAATTCTTCTGCATTCAGCCTTCTTGATGGTCCAGCTCTCACATGCGTACATGACTACTGGAAAAATCATAACTTTGACTAGACAGATCTTTGTTGGCAAAATGATGTACCTGCTGTTTGTCTGAAAGACACATGACAACTCTGTGTTCACTTTAATTTGTCTCTTCTCCCAAGAGATTTTATTCATCCTTTCTAACTTGCTCAGAGAGGTTTAATTTGACGTCACTCCTGCAGAGATTGGTTTCTGCCTCTGATATTGCTCTCACAGCATTCCAGATATTTTGCCCGTAGCACTTACCACAGTTGAAATGTATTCGTAATGAGTGTTTATTTCTTAGCTCTGTATGTCTTGAGAATCTAAAGCCTGAATGATCTAGAATTGTCTTGGGTCTAGACTATAAACCTCACGAGGGCAGGAGCCAAGGTGTTCTCATTTACTGCATCCCCGGAGCCAAGCAGAAGGAGGGGCACCAAGGAACATGGTAACATGCTCAGTCAACAAACACATGATGAGTAAGTACACTGACTGCTACGTGTCACAGCCCTGGGGTCTTTCAGCTCCAGCTGGTGTCGCCTATAGCTTACAGGACTGAACTTGCAGAAGGAATCGCTTCTCCCAGGTCCTGAAGGGTCAGCAGAAGGAGGATTCCGAACCGTACAGACAAAGGACATGTGGCCAGAATCTTCCCTTCTTGATGAGCCAGTGCCTTAAGAAGCAAGGGATAGGGACTTCCCCGGCGGTCCAGTGGTAAAGACTCTGCCTTCCAGTGCAGGGGGTTCGGGTTCAGTCCCTAGCTGGGGAACTAAAATCCTACAAGGATTATGGCCAACAAGCCAAAATATAAGACAGAAGTAACATTGTAACAAATTCAATAGAGACTGTAAAAAAACAAAAAGGCAGCAAAGGATAATAATGGAATCAGGTAGTTCTCATCACATTTTGTATAGGAAAGTGTCTGCCTGCAATGTGGGAGACCCGGGTTTGATCCCTGGGTCAGGAAGATCTCCTGGAGAAGGAAATGGCAACCCACTCTAGTATTCTTGCCTGGAAAATTCCATGGATGGAGGAGCCTGGTGGGTTAGAAAGGAGTCCATGGGGTAGAAAGGAGTTGGACACGACTGAGCGACTTCACTTTCTTTCTTTCTTCCATTTGTTCAAAAACCAAATAGTCTTTTAAAAACCACGGAGGAGTTCCTTAGAACCAAGTCCCAGTTCATTTGGGCTTCCCAGGTGCCTCCGTGGTAAAGAATCCACCTGCCAAGCAGGAGACAAAGGCTGGATCCCTGGGTCAGGAAGATCCCCTAGAGAAGGAAATAGCAACCCACTCCAGTTTTCTTCACTTCAGTCTGTAAATCCCATGGAAAGGGGAGCCTGGTGGGCTACTACCTGTGGGGTCGCTAAAGGGTCGGACACGACCTAGTGATTAAACACCACCATCCCCTACTTTGCCTCGGTCAGGATGTGATTCTTCTACTCTCTTCCTTCCTCACTGTCCTTGCTCACCTTGACCTCTGTCCACCTGAACTCTGCCCCTTGTTGGTGTCATGCCTCTCAAGCCCCATAGCAAGAAATCACCTCTCTTCTTGGGCTTCACCTGGCACTTAATACTTCCTTGATGATATTTGCCAGAGAGTGGTATATCATAGCTATGAACTTGTCTCAGTTCCCTGACGGGCAGACTGCTCAGATGACCCTCAAGATTCTCAGACCCTGGTGGGCACACCCTCCACTATCTCCCCCCACCCTCCACTCCGTGCGTGAGCAGCACTTACGATCGTGATGAGGTGCTGCTCCGTGATTATGACACATGAGATCGCAGAGGGATCGTGTAGAGGTTAATTAAGTCCTTAAACAGATTAAGTTATCAAGGAAGAGGCTCTTTTTGGTGGGCCTGACCTAATCAGGTGAATCCCTCACGTCAGAAGGGAGAGAGTCTCTTGATGGTCAGAAAGACCAAGTCTCCGTGTTGTGCAGGGGACACATTTAAGACCTCTAAATACTCTCTAATAACAGCCAGAAAGAACAGGGGAACTTTAGTCCTACAATGGCAAAGGAGCTAAATTCAGCCAATAGTCCTGAGTCTCAGAAGAGGTCACAGTTCCCACTGACATCAGTTTCAACCCTATGAGACCCTAGGCAGAGGATCCGGTTAGCCAGTTCCTGGACTCCTGACCCTCAGAAAATGTGAAACAGCAAATGTGTATTTTAAGCTGCTAAGTTTGTGGTCATTTGATACGCTGCAGCAGACAACTGAAACACCCGTTTGATAGATGATTTCTAATTTTTGGCACACCATTGAATTCAAAGAATTTAGGGGCATTTTATATTGCACTTGGCTCTGAACTATTTTGAAGATGATCCAAAGAACAAAATTAAATTATACTTGGTTCCTATAAACCATGTTTATAAACCATGAAGAAGTGTTAGCTGGACACTAAGTGGAATCTTGTGTTTTATAAAGAGTCGAGAGATGTGAGTTCGATCCTGGCTCTATCACCAAATAGCCAATTGCCTTGAATAAGTCAAAGCCAAGTCAACTTCTTGGTAGGTTATCTATCAACATTAAAATAGCTACTTGTATTCATTGGTGGTACTGAAGCTGAAGCTCCAATACTTTGGCCACCTGATGTGAAGAACTGACTAACTGAAAAAGACCCTGATGCTAGGAAAGATTGACAGCAGGAAGAGAAGGGGACGACAGAGGATGAGATGGCTGGATGGCATCACTGACTCGATACACACTGAGTTTGAGCAAGCTCCAGGATTTGGTGATTGACAGAGAGGACTGACCTGCTGCAGTCCACGGGGTTGCAAAGAGTCAGACATGACAGGGCGACTGAACTGAACTGATACTGTTGGTAAATTCTCATGCACCAAGGCCTGTATGTATTCTATTTACAAATACCACCCTGCCATAGCCAGATATAATTTATGCTCATTTTTAGATGAGAATAGTGAGGTTCGGAGACACTGAGTATAACCAAGGTTATGGGTTACTGCAGGATAAAGTCATAATTTGGAGGCTCTCTGTCTCACAGGTCTGGGTTATTAAAGTGAGGAGTTAATGTAAGACCTTCTCCATTTGGGGCTTCCCTGATAGCTCAGTTGGTAAAGAATCCACCTGCAATGCAGGAAACGTTGGTTCAGTTCCTGGGTCAGGAAGATCTGCTGGAGAAGGGATAGGCTACCCTCTCCAGTATTTTGGGGCTTCCCTGTGGCTCAGCTGGCAAAGAATCTGCAACGAGGGAGACCTAGGTTCGATTCCTGGGTTGGAAAGGGAAAGGCTACCCTCTCCAGTAGGGGCTTCCCTTGTGGCTCAGACAGTAAAGCGTCTGCCTGCAATGAGGGAGACTCAGGTTTTATCCCTGGGTTGGACAGATTCCCAGGAGAAGGAAATGGCAGCTCACTCCAGTACTCTTGCCTGGAAAATCCCATGGATTGAGGAACCTGGTAGGTTACAGTCCATGTGGTCACAGAGTCGGACACGACTGAACTACTGAATGACCTCTCCAATTGGATCATTCTAGAGATACAGACATAATGTGATTTCCACAGCACAAGGCCCCAAGAAGACTCCTCCCTCACACCTAGAAATGAGTCACATCTGAGTTCCTGGCAGTGCAAACGTCTCCAGGTTTAGACAATGACACAAACCCAGTGCCCAGGCAGGGAGACTGCACAGATTCAAGGACCTGTTTACTGAGAACAACGGAAAGGAAGTCAAGCATGAACTTTCTGAGCTTCAGAGATATTCTCAGGGCCCATTTGGCAATAAGCATAAATCTTCAAATTTATCCAAAGTTTAGCAAATTCACAATGACAAATGTAACAGTTCCTCTAAATTGAAGTTCATCTCTTGGCAGTTTTGGAGGCTTGGAGAAAATGCCAGCAACAAGGAGTTGGAAGGAAATAAATCTTTAGATTCCCTGAAAACATAGATAGTTATTATGGAAGACATATGGAGGATCCCATACTGTGCTGAAAAAGAAAATTTATAAATGTCAGCTTTGAGGCAGCAACGTTGGAAGGATTGAAGTGCTCCGCACTTAACACTGATGGGCAAAATTATGCTGGGGGTATATGTTCCCATGAAGAAAGAATTCTTCTTAACTTGTGCTGTTTCTGGGAAGAGTGATGAGGACAGAGGAGAAGAAGACTCCAGAATTCAGAGAAAGAGGTTAGTTTTTTGGTTTTTGTTTTTAAATCAAAACAAGTAACATTTAACAGACTTAATTTTCTTGGGCTCTAAAATCACTATAGATGCTGACTGCAGCCATGAAATTAAAAGATGTTTCACCCTTGGAAGAAAAGCTAGGACAAACCTAGACATCGTATTAAAAAGCAGAGACATCATTTTGCTGACAAAGGTCCATACAGTCAAAGCTATGGTTTTTCTAGTAGTCATGTATGGATGTGAGAGTTGGACCAAAAAGAAGCCTGAGCACCGAAGAATTGATGCTTTCAAACTGTGATGTTGAAGAAGACTCTTGAAAGTCCCTTGGACTTTCAAGGAGACCAAACCTGCCAATACTAAAGGAAATCAACCCTGAATATACATTGGAAGGACTGATGCTGAAGCTGAAGCTCCAATACTTTGACCATCTGATGCGATGAGAGCTGACTCACTGAAAAAGACCTTGATGTTGGGAAAGATTGAGGGCAGGAGGAGAAGTGGGCAACAGAGGATGAGATAGTTAGATAGCGTCACCGACTTAATGGACATGAGTTTGAGAAAACTCTGGGAGACGTGAAGGACAGGGGAGCCTGGCACACTGCAGTCCATGGGATCACAAAGAATTGGACAAAACTGAGCGATTGAACAACAGCAGCAGCAGCAGCATTTAAAAATTCTCTACTGTTTAAAAAAGATGCTGAGAAATGGGAAGAAAAATGGACCTCAATATGGACACTGACAGCAAGTGAGTTGAGTTCATCTCTACAGTACAGTCAGTATAATACCTTCTCCTGGGCTCATAGCAAGGATGGAATGAGGTACTGCCGTCCAATCCCACTCAGCAAATATGAGCCATGGTCCCCCTCTTCCTCCCTTACAGCCACAGGCCCTGAGGGTGCAGAGGAGACCATGGTCCAGTCTTTTCCCTCCATGAGCTTTCAGATGCTCCCGATTTATGAAAGGCATTTATAAACTGCAAACCATGATCAGAACACTTGTCATTTGAACTCATGCACCAACCCAGGAGGCTACCATTGGCCACATTTGAAAAACATCAAGGCAAGAATCCACGAAGTATCTCTCTCTTCCTTTTTTAGCACATTAGAAGATCAGAGCTAGAATTACTTTGGCATAAAAATTGGAATTGGTGACTGTCTTCTTTTTTAGGCAAAACCACAGCTAATATTGGGAGATCTTGATTTTTTTCCCCTTTCCAAAGGGAAAGAAGTAATAAATAAAACTGGAATGCAAAACCAGGGAAAGTAGGAAGAGAAATGGTCTCATACACATTTCTCCTTTCCCTGGGGTTGGGTCTTCTCTTTGCTCCCTGGAGATTCTGAGCGGGGATGGTGCCAATTAAACAGTGCCCAGTCGGACTTCTCAGGTGGCACAGTGTGTGTAACAAATTCTCCAGTGCAGGAGATGCAAGAGACGTGGGTTGCATCCCTGGGTCAGGAAGATCCCTTGGAGTAGGAAATGGTAACCTGCTCCAGTATTCTTGCCTGGGAAATCCCATGGACATAGGAACCCGGTGGGCTATAGTACATGGGGTCACAAAGAATTGGATGTTAGAGTGTGTGTGTGTGTGTGCGCGCGCACACACAGGTGCAAACACACACACACACACACACACACACACACACACACACACGGTTGGCAACAAAGCCCAGAGTTGAGAATGGAGAAAATACAGTTGGAAGCATCAACTGTCAACAGATGCAATGGGACCTCAGGAAATAAATTATGAATGTCTACTGAGAAATATGTGACTTCTCAGAACTTCTGTAACTAATGTCACCGAGGCAATGTTGAAGAGGAGTCTGGACTTAATAGATCTTTTAATATTTTCACAGCTGGGCCTGCTGGCATGGAGCTAGTGGGCCATTTCTTAACTAAGGAATGGCGCTGGTCTGACATTAGTTTAACAACGTCATTATCAAGCGAAGAACAGCAGTCACACTGCTGTGGACCTGAATAATAACGCTCATAATTACTGACTTTGGGCCCATCTTTTAAAAAAATAATAGAGCACTATGTACTAAAGCATTTTATAGGAAATACATTCAGGTACAGTGTCTAGAAGTACGGGGAACTATTAAAGATGTAATTAGCAGTTTATTTACATGATCAGTCAAACACCCTGTATCATTTCTCTTATGGTCCTATTGAAAGGAACCAAATAAGCGTGGAAACATTAATTTAGGTAGGAAAGTTCCCCTGGAGAAGGGAACAGCTACCCCCTCCAGTACTCTTGCCTGGAGAATTCCAAGACAGAGGAGCTTTGTGGGATACAGACCATAGGGTTGCAAAGAGTCGGACACAACTGAGCAATTACCACTAACATGCAGGCATCCTGGAAAAAGTTGATAATTATTATTATTTTAAAGCTTGAAAGTTGAAGTGTCCTAAGTGCCTCTGTTGAAAACTGAATCAGTGGTATTGACTTTATCAAATGCTAGCACCCCTTCACACGTATGATGTGATGAACATTTCCAAGGGAAGTGTTTCTTGGGCAAATACATCTCTCAGGTAACTAACTTCAATCTTTGGAATATATTCAAAGTTTGCATTAATTCTGAAACAACACACAAATAGCCTTTTATTGAGGAACATCTTAAGTGGTTGATTTTTATCTGGAATATGAGAGCAACATGGAGACAGCATATATGTGTGTGAGGCAATATCCTCTCAAGCATTACTGACTAAGCTTCCTTATAATTTGATTTTAGAACTTCTGTCTTTCCATTGTCCTCAGTATAAGTAACCCATTCTCGCATAGCAAATGATGTGTTTTTCAAAGTTAAAAAAAAAAAAAAGACAATCAAATTCCCAATCAGATTATTCAAAGGCAGGATTAAGTAAGACACATATATTTTGAGAAAAGTCTAAAAAGTAATGTAATGCTTTGATTGCTGTATATAATATGGGGACTTTGTCGCATGAAAAGGGAGTGGCTTTATCTCCAGGCTCCCAGGTGACCTTCTTCCTCCTTCTACAGATCTTCAGAATGATTATTAAAGTTGATTGCTGTCAATTTCAAGTCCTCCTGACTTATTGAAAACCCAAAGATAATGCTGCATCAGGGAAGTTCTCATCAAAGAAAACATTAAAGGCAGCACCAACGGGGAAAGGACCAACTTCATAAAAATAAATAAGCACATTATAATGGCTCAGCAAAATACAAGTAGGCACTAAGTTCTGTAAGCTCCTGAATTTAAATATTCCAAAACAACCACCTTGGTTAAACAGTAAATAATGAAACACACCCTGATGGGTGATTTTGTCATGGAACCTCTATATTCTTAATAAAATACACATGAACATTGTTTCATACAGTTGTAGAAGAATGCTAATTTAACCCGACTTCAACAAATACTTTATTTTATCCCATCTGCATAAATAAGGTGCCCTCACAACCTGCAAACATAACACAATAGTAAAGATGAAACTATACACTGGTTTGTGGGGGAGGGTGCCTCAAGTCAGCTCACGCCACTAAATAAGAGCTTCACACACCAGTATTGTACCAAGGAAATACTGCATACACTCCAGCTTAACACCGAGTTTTCAAAATGTTTTATGTTGAAAATAATATCAGTGCTACGTTTAGATGTAGAATCTAAAACTGTGATGGTGAACATTAATAAGAACAGGTTTCTAGGGCTTCCCTGGTGGTGCAGTGGTTAAGAATCTGCCTTGCGATGCAGAGAACGCGGGTCCAACCCCTCTTCTGGGAAAATCCCACGTGCCATGCAGCAACCAAGCCCACATGCCACAACTAGAGAAACGGCCTCCTGCAACAAGGAAGACCCAGTGCAGCCATAAATTAATTCATTAATTTTTTTTAAAAGAACAGGTTAATAAACAGAGGCGTAGGGCAGCAATAAGAAAAAAAATCTACCTAAGATTTGCTAATAGTCAAATCTTAGAAGCAACAGCTCGCTAGACTTTCAGCTCCTCCCAGACAAGAACTTTTGCTCATCCATCTTCTTATCACAAGGGCACAGGTAAGTGACACGTGGAAAGTCCTTGAGAAAAGTTAAATGAATAAATAGGTATTTCAACTGCAACTGTGTCCAGAAAGATCCATTCAGTAAGGAGATTTAAGTACTGTTGTTGAGGACTACTTATTCTAGGGAATTTGATGACACAATCAGACTTACTAGGAAAGTAAGCAGATTGTGTACTGAAATACTCCACTAACATATGGCCCAAAGCATTAAAGGAAAAAATAAAAAAGCAACTGATCCTGTATTGTAGGTTGGGTATGGGTAGATTTTTTTAAATTAATTTTTATTGGAGTATAGTTATAATGTTGCATTCGTTTCTGCTTACAGCAAAGTGAATCAGCTACACTGATACGTGTATCCTTCTTTTTTGGATTTTCTTTCCATTTAGGTCACCAT